>JACTOM010000879.1:277864-295902 GCA_015832385.1 Elymnias hypermnestra | reverse complement strand
GTCTTCCGAGATACGCCGGCATCAACGACATCATCAGAAAAAAGGAAGGTCGTTGGTGTGGGATGCTACATGTGTTGATACGCTTGCACCATCTCACATTGACGCTATCTCCAAATCAGCGGGAGCGGCGGCGCCGTTAGCTGAAAACGCCAAGAGGCGCAAATATGAGAGCCTTCCTTTAGAATACATATTTGTGCCTTTTGGCGTGGAGACATTGGGCCGTGGGCTCCTGAGGCTAAAAGTGACCCTAAGGCCGGGTGATACTTCGGACAGCGTATAAGTATCGCTGTCCAAAGAGGTAACGCTGCCAGCCTAATGGGCACCCATCCATTTGCTTCTGATGGTGCTTTTTAATTACTTTTATTTTTTCTGTATTAATGTTAAGGTTCGATATAATGTTATCATGTTTATTTAACGATTGTATATAAAACTTGAGTCAATTAAAAAAAAAAAAAAAGATCTACATTATACCTTTCGTGCTATAAAGTGGCTTATGTTATACATTTTGCATTATAAAGTGGCATTTATCATGTATACTCTGCAACAATGTAATAAAATATTAAACAAAATCTAGGGGGAATCACTTCATTGACTATTAAGTATAATAAGATAAAATATCGCTTAATTTGTTAGCCTATGGCTTTTAAACAAAGCGTGATCCATGAGAAGTGACAAAATGGCCTTATGGCGTTAAAATGTAGTCATCGTATATAAATGTTTACACAATTTTCTGTTAATAATTAAAACACAAAATATATTCATTTCTTAACATTAAGATCTCAAACAATGCGTAATCTATTCAACAGGCTTAACTCCAATTACAGTGTTCGAAGGCAACAAATAACGAAGCTATGGTGGTCCTATGGCTAATTAAAACATAAGCTGCCTGGTGTCAGATGACAACTATATACACCCCTCCGTTCGTGACCATATGTCGTCGCCCCTCGAACGCCCCTACAAAAAATAATTACAATACCGAGCATCAAACCCGCTCAATTTGACTCGCCACTTAAGCGTAAGATAATTTCATTTAAAAAACAGCTAGTCTCCGTGGCTTTGTCTGTGTCGACTATACAAACAGATCTGAAAAGAAATGCTCGCTACTGTAGTTTAGCAAACCACTGTTTCTATGTTATTAACGGTAATATAATATATCCTATATGTTTATTCTAGTAACTAACTATGGTCCGTTCATTGGTTTAGTAATTGAGGATCAAACATTTAAATATCCAGATATACAAACTTTCACATTTTTAATGATATTACTGTAAAATGCTTTGGAATTTTTCAGATATTCAGAATCTTTCCTGAATAATTGACGTGTGACGTAGTGCTGACAAACGTATGCTACGTATCGAGCAAAGGTACATAGCCAAACCAATCTCCCGTTTCTACAAGTGTATCTCTTTCATTATCCTATTTCAAGTAAGCATTTACAAGTTAATTAAATCCTTATTTAAATTTAATACTTCTTTGATATTTAATTAAAGCTAGAAGTATAGGTAAATAATTTGCTTCGCTAGCAGTAGTCCTGAGTTCGATTTCTGGAAGGGCCTGGACTAGTTGGTGGCTTCGGTACCAACCTACCAACAAAGACGTGCAGCTAAGCAAAAAATTTGCGTTTCGGTACGATGGCTAAGTGGAAACCATGACTGGTATATTACCTTATCATCAAATGATAAAAAGGTAAAACTGTAATAAAATTACTACGTAAAGTTTGTAAACACTAAAACCGTGTGACAACGGGGATTAAAACTATATTTAAAGCCAATCTGCCGTATGTTAAACTGTCCAAATGGCGTGACACACGGACCATCAAAGCGATCGGGAGCGAGCCGACACCGCTTTATTGCACGTTGTTTGGCACCCGCCGTGTTGTTTGACGAATGGAGTGCGGGTGAAGGCCGCGTAAACCGGAACGTGACAACGGACATACTTTCACAGATTACCATATAAATTAGTTTATTCCATTAAAATTTGCCACATTGTGTCATTGTGCGACTGGTGATTACATTAAAGGACGATGTAGAAATCTAAAGTTACAAGGGTTCTGAGATTTAAATAACAGTTAATTAACGTCTCACTCATGGACCTCTTCACTCATAGGAGAGAGAGATTTTTAGAGCATAGACCCACCACGCTGCACCCATCTCTAGAATATCTTCTAAGGGATTATTATACAATTATCTTAAAATAGTTTATGTAATTTCTATGTACAAAATAGAATGTTTTTATAAAAAAAGCTTCGCCAAATGAAGTGGAATTACGCGGCTTTTTATAATTAGTTGTAACTTTAGCCAGCAAACGGATTTGAATATCTACGCGATAAAAAAGTATTTCGCGTGTTCCAGACTGGATTATAATTACGTACCGCGGGCTTTTAGGTAATAGGTTTATAATTTTATTGAACGAACAATAATGCTGGTTCGTTAATATAAATTCTTTACACATATAACTTGTTAACATCAAAATGTGGTCTGTATTACACTATATTATGACAGAAAGTGAAAAGATACCAAACCTCATGAAGTGGCTCAGGCACAACGTGGCTTATAATATAAATAACATAAGTTTTAAAGTGATATATATTACACCTCATAACGTCAAAAGAGGTCTACATATTACCTCATAACGTCAACAGAGGTCTACATTTACCTCATAACGTCAAAAGAGGTCTACATTTACCTCATAACGTCAAAGAAATCTATATTTTACCTCATAACGTGAAAAGGTGCCTTATAACGTAAAAATAATTATGTTTATACTTTATTACACCTAAAAGAAATACATTATTGTAAACTTATAAATAGAAAAAGAAAGTACAACGGGCGGTCTTATCGCTTGTTCTTCTTCTTTGTTCGATGGCATTCAGATGAGCCAATACCGCTTTATAGCGATATATTACACATCAAAATGCAAAAAGTGGCCAATGTTATACCTTAAATCGTCAAACAGGTGTCTATGGTATTATTTGTTGTAACGTCACCTTTCTATCGATAATATCTTTTGTCGTTATTTATATAAAACTATATATCATCTATATATGCAATAAAAACACAAAACTGGACTTTTTATTCTAATAAATTATCCAATTGATATGTGACAAGCATCCAACCAAGGAAGACAATAACGACAATAAAGATGATTTTACACCACTAAGCTATTACTCTTTAAAAACTATTCGAAAGTGGTTTCTTTCCCGGTAATTAAGTAAGGATTTCCCTGTATGCCAACGGGATATGGAACTACGTGGGTAACGTCGTGGGAAACAGCTTCTAGATTATAAAGAACAACACTCCCTTTGTTTAGGTTTAGTAAAGAGGTCAGTGGCGTACTGCATTCGAAGTTTATGGCGGAGAGTCCACCGCCGCTGTAAAATCCGCCTAACTGAATTAATTAAATGGCCAGTAAAGTTATAGCCTTCATAAAGGATCTTAATTTTAAGCCGAACCAAATTTCCAGAAGGTTATTTGTCGTATATTATATGAAAGCCAAGTTTACTGTGCGATATTGGGTTTCATTTTGTAGCAAATGTATTCTACGATACAAATCTGAGTGCAGATAGAAAACGAAGTCATCCACTGCATCTGACTGTTTCTTTGCGATAAACTCAAAAAATACTGAACATATTTTCATGCAATTTTCACCAAAATATAAAGTAATTCATAAGGAAAGTTTACATATATAATTTGTTATGGTTTTTTTGTATATTGTTTCAAATATAATCATTGTTCGCCACCTAGGAGCTTTTATCGTAAATTATCGTAATTATGCCTTAATCCTTTGGAGACATAACGAGACAATGTATGGCAAGACACTTCGTTTTTTACAGATGTACAGAAAAATCTGCAATACCACAGATCTATCTTTTATAGATAAGTCACTAGATCCATTTTATCCTTTTACGCAAATACTTCAATTGAGGAAGACAGCCTATACAGTCCGTGAACAGATAGAAATGTAGGCTTATGATACTCTGTTATAATTACTTCCTAGTAAGTAATTATAACAGAGTAGGGTATTTAGGAATCTGTCTTAGTACGTAATTATCTCACTTTAGAAGTTTCCTTCGACTATAAACAACACGAAATATAATATTAGAGGATACGACAAAGCGTCAACAGTTGCGCAATAATAAAATTGACTGAAACTTTAAATAATATCTCTTGATCTCTCAAAGTTTTCAGTGCAACGTTATTGCGATGGAAACTTCGTCTTAAACATAGCATTCCGTAGATATATTAAAACAGCACTGCAAAAACAGTACGAGAACTTATATCTTTATTAACTAAAGACCCGGGGTTTACACGAGCGTACATATTTTATCTGTCGTATGATCACTACGATCACGTAAGCTGTCTTCCTTAATTGATATATTTTATTATACAGATATTATAAATAGAAACACTCAACCAACTACTAGTTGACATGATAAGATAGTTCTATCTCAACTTGTGCAATCAGAAATAAAAGCGATCTCTTTCTTTTTAAGTCATAATATTTATCATCTATTTAGCTTCTCCGAAACTGTCGTAACATATGTGTAGAGATAACACACAATAAATCAGTTGCAAAGTGACCGTTACTAACGGTGCGTGTGCTACGTCGAAAGTGGTTAACTTTTAGGTAGTATTTTATAAACTGTGAGTGTTTATTAGTAATTATTCGTGTTTTTGGTTACATGAGTAATGTGAATAATAGTGAAAACCCTTGAGATAAGTTTTAATTTTTGAGATATGAGCCTACAAATACAAGACGGATTTTTTTCACTATCCCAAA
Organism: Elymnias hypermnestra; assembly: GCA_015832385.1. Classification (NCBI taxonomy): domain Eukaryota; kingdom Metazoa; phylum Arthropoda; class Insecta; order Lepidoptera; family Nymphalidae; genus Elymnias; species Elymnias hypermnestra. The sequence continues at coordinate 291,123 of JACTOM010000879.1, read as the reverse complement.
GTTTAACACAACATGACGCTACACCAAAGTCTTAATTTAATAAACAAAAGATAACATTGTATAGTTTAACTATTAGCAAACATAAAAATCATTACATTTGGTAGTTTTTCTTGAACATTTAAGTACCAAGAACCACTTTAACGTCATTCGAGGTGCGGGGCAATCGACACAAAAACATCCGTCCGGGGCGGGGCAAGCTATTGTATTTAACTCAATTTACGTCGGACAGGTTTAGGATTACAGACAGCGATACGCGGTGGTCTTTGTAATAGTGCATGTAAGGATGGTGGTGGGTCTATATGTACTCTAAACATTCTCTCTTCTATGAGTTAGGAGGCCTGTGCCCAGCAGTGGGATAGCAATAGGCCGTTGTTTGCCTTTACAGATATAGATGTATTCAGGAAAACCGCAGCTGTGGTCGTGGCTGACTATTTTAGGAGTAAATAGCATAAGTCTACTATTAAAGGGATATCAACGGAACAATAGAGCTGATTAATCAACTGGCCGATAAATTACCTCACGTTATTTATAATGTTAATGTATTCAGTGGAACACGATCGAAACTCAGTTATATTTTAGTCAAATTTATGAATAACCAAGGTAGTATTTTGCTATGAAGTCATGCTAAATACTACCTTGGTTGGTTGGAAAAGAATACCTTCAAAATAAATATATATATTAACTAAATATATTTAGGGAATCACAAATGGTTCAGTCTTCTAAATTTATTTCACTTGTTAAGCGCTCTCTATACGTGTAACACAGAGCTGACAAACGCATAAGACGTATCGAGCAAGCGTACAAAAGCGTCTTTCTATTTATTAAACTATCCTTTTTTATAAATCTGTCTCTTCCATTGTCCAATTCTTTTCTTATATGTTTCTATATGTTTTATTTTACAACTATTCATTGACCTTTTAAACGATTAATAGTTAAATTAACCTTTGATATGAGAGATCTTGGGTTCGAATGCCGTTAAGGCAAATGTAGGAAATTGTAATAATTAAGTATGAGAGGTAATTTAAGGAATGAGCTGTGGTCAACGTTATCTACGTAAGGGGTGAGCAGTTGTCTGATTCAAGCATTGAAGTCTCTCTATGAGGGTTCTAGTGCTTGTGTCAGAATAAACGAAAGAGGTGTTCGACAGGGAAGTATTGTATCACCGCGGCTGTTCAACCTATTTATGGATAACTGTTTGAGAGATTTAAAAGAAAGAATGTTTGGGTTAAGAATGAATGAATTACTCGTCAAATGTTTACTCTACGCTGATGATCAAGTAATACTTGCGTCATCCGCTAATGAGCTACAGGAGATGTTAAATATTATGAATGAAGCTTTGAAAGGAATGAAAGTGAACATAAGCTAAATGAAAGTTATGCTTTTTGAAAGAGATGAATCTATGATGAATGTCAATATTTTGATGGATGGGGAACAAGTGGAAGAGGTGAAAGAATTTGTATACTTGGGATCTAAATTTACAAAAGATGGAACATGTAAAAGTGATATTGAAAGGAGAGTAAATGCAGGGAATATGGTAAATGGTGCCCTGCGCGCCTTTTTAAAAAGCCAGACTGGCTGTCCTTGCAGGAGTGTTGGTGCCAACACTTATGTATGATAGTGAAAGTTGGGAATGGCAGAAGAATCACAAAAGTAAAATAAATGCGGTAGAGATGAGAGCGTTGAGAAGCATGAGTGGATTAAAACTGAGTGACAGAGTAAGAAATAGTGTGATTAGAGAAAGTTGCGGTATAAAAGAAGACGTAGTGACTAAAATCAAGAAAGGTATGCTTAGATGGTTTGGGCATGTAGAGAGAATGAATGAAAGGAGACGAAGAGAAGATTAAATTGGGGCCAGGTAAAGAGTACTCCAAGCCGACGAACTTGTATGAAAGGTTTAATGAGAATGAAAGAAGCGAAGGAGATATGCAAGGATCGTGGCAAGTGGAAGGATGTTGTCTCTGCCTTCCCCGAAGGGAATGAGGCATGATGGTATGTATGTAATTTCTTACCACACTGGTGGGAGGCTTCCGCCGTGGCTGCTATTAAAAACGTTCCAAGAAAAAAATTACCTCTTACTAGGTTTTCGCGTTTCAGTCTTAGACTGTATCGTCCCTTGACATCAGGTGCGATCACAGTCAAGTGCTAAACTTGGACTCACGGTCTTAACACAAAAACTTTTTTCCCCATATTCCCACGGACGGAGTTTATAACATAAGTTTACAATTCTACTATTCTACTTAAATTTTGCTACTAAAGAACGCAATTCAAGTCCGAGACAATGTCTTAAATTTCATCTAGAGCAAAGTTTGTAAAGGAATTTGGCAACAAGTCCACTTTAAAGACTCGGACGGTAAACTTAACGGAATGTTTTATTCGCCTTTATTGGGTCACTGCAAACCATATACGTAATAATGGAGTTGAGAGGCCCGATTTATCGTCACTCCTAAAATAGTAGACGTTGCAAGGCTTTTCATGAATCACCAAAGTTCCTTTTTAGCTTTCGATATTGTTACTTACGAATTTTCAGAAATAGTTTGCCAAGCTAAGCATACGTATGTGTAATGCCACAATCTTGGACTCACCTCTACTTTATCAAGCAATAGATAATATTGAGACACATTACGATGAAAATAGTCTTAAATTATGAAGCTGAAGAATTTGCTTTCTTAAAAGCGCTTATCTCAACCTATTTATCGAGGAAGGCTTTAAACTGTATATCATCATACTAAAACAAATAAGAGCGATGCGTCAATGAAAAATGTTTCAAAATCAGGCTATTTTTTCCTTATTGCGCTTCTGCTGCGTGCGCTGCGTAAACGTTAAAAGTTTTGCAAAAATTATGTATGTCTGAATTGTTCCCCTTTAAAAGTTCTAAAAAAAAGTCTTTCATAGCATATGTCTATCTTTTAAGGTTAGATCACTATAACCATTTTGGTCAGCCAAACTAAACTTTTTCCTTCGCTGTCTTACTTACGGGGTGAAGACGGAGTTGTGCCGATCAGTTAATAATAAAGTTCCATAAATCAGTTGCCGGGCTAAGGATACGTATATGTAATGAAACATGACAATCAAAATTGACACTGTATTTACATAAACTATATAAACAGCGCTCCTTCATGTAAATCGTATTATACAGTTGAGTGTATCCATTTTAACCAAGAGTAATGTGAAACTTTTCTATAACATAATTTTATTTTCACATATATAAGTATTGTTCTGTTGCAACAGACATACACACACATCACGTAACGTGTAACGCAATAATTTATCGGAATTTTATTATGAAAAGTCTCATGGTGGTGCCATACTATTGATTAAAAATGTTTATGTAAACATTTTCTAACAAACTTTTGATCACAATGTTCAGTAATGTTTTCATGTTACGTAATGTTAGGTAACATTTCAATACAAAATTGTTAGTCGATTCCATGTTTCTAAGTGCAGTGCGGCCTCACTTCAACTATGTTTTAGTTGGAGTTAAAAGTGAATTCAGTGGAATCGTTTAACAGTGTCGTCCTCGAAACAAAGGATTTATTGACCCGGAGCAGTTTACCCACAACTCCGTGGCGTGTAAACATGTCGTGCGTTTCTCCAGGCAATTGATTAAACGAAGCAATTAAGCAATCAGTCGTCAATGGGTGCGGGCTCGCGCAAATGAGCGTCTGCGCACACGAGGCGTCAGTGGCACTTCTTTGTGCACTCGTCGCCTTTCGAGACGAACAATCTATCTGTCTATCTATATACAGTAACAGCAGCCTTTACTGGCACTCCAAATTCTAAAGCGAAATTCTATTTCATCACAGTTCCATTAAACGACAGAGCAGCCTAAGCCACAATGTTTTATTAACTTATTTTAAAAGGAACGTTTACAATAATAGTAATGGCAATAGTATGGCATTACGCGGGCGGCAATAGCATACTTGCGTCCCGTGGTGCGTATACAATTTTTCATCAGACCGGGAGCGAATGTAACAAAAATGTAAATAGTAAAATTTAAAATAATATCAAATAAAGTTAGATATTGAATCAATAGCACGCTTCGACTGCGTAACTTTTTTTTTTCTGGGTAATGCTTTTATGCACAGTCCCTTACCATGTGTTAGGAGTGTAGGACTCGGCGAACAAGAAGGCCTCGGACTTCAACTTGCGTATTTATCACTGGTGTTCCCGATGAATCCGACAAAGAATTCTCGAAGGCGAAAAGACTAACAGGCTCATTTATTGAAAACAACTTTCAAACTTAATTAAAGAAAACAAGTGAATTATAAACTTTGATGACGCAGTAAAACAAATATTTTGACATATAAAACAAGCACGGATGCATTGAAGTTTTGAGGCATATGCGCACTTATTTAATCGGATAGCAATGTGACACTTTCGACGCTCCAAACAACGCCGAAAATATGAACTTTCGATACAGGAATGACGAAAACTTATTAAACAATTACAAGGAACTTAAATCCTCATGCTTATTCTTGTAATAATTACAAACATTCATAACACTTAACGGGCACTCGATAAACATTAATTAAATACAATTTTTTATATTTAATTTAGGGAAACAGTTTGTAGTACATTCTCCTAGAAACAAGATAAAGATTACATAAATCAATTGAGTCACACATTATATGTATACACAGAGTGAAACAATAATTAAATAATAATTAATAATAAAACTATATCATTTTTCGTTCATAGTTATTTTGTTCGAAGACAAAGATCTTGAGTGCAAGATGTGAAACAGCTGATGCCAGCCATGGACACCGTCTATATAACGACATCGGCTGTTCAGTCGAGCACCTTTCTTTTTACTTCTAATCCCTGGTCTGCTGTAATTCGACTTATGATAGATAGCAACGTAAGAGGCGATAGAAAAAACATTTCATTACAAAAAAAGATATTGTTATTGAATGGTAATTGGTGTAATATATCAGAAAATATGCTGAAAGTGTAACAGGATCAGACCGCGAAAGGACGGCTACCTGGAACAATCCTCGCAATTGATCTGTACTACATTTTCATGCAAACTTTTTAAATGAAGCTTTTAGTGGAAAGTGTTTCGGGGAAACTGCTCGAATTTATACATTTTCCTAGAATAATTACAATTGTTATTTGTTTGCTTTCCTCGTAGTTTATTGAAGTGTAGAAAATGGACAAAGCGTGTGTATATATAATAAATTGGGTCGCGACTTTTGTATCTACAAAAAATAATATGTTGAATAGCTCTCAATAATATAGCCGAAGTAACAGACTTCATTTAGCGGTTATATAAAGACTATCATTAGCACTATCATATGTCATGTAACACAATCAATTAAAAAGAGACATGAAACATCATCATAAATGACTTGAAAATTCACAACAAAATTCTTTTTCGTTGAAATTTTCATTTTTAATGAATCTGAAGTACACTAACAAATTTATCTAAATATGGGTACAACGTATTAAACGCAGGTTAGATGAAGTGGAGGCAGGTCTCGGGTACAATTTGCGATGCCAGAATGCCCCTTAAAGTAAAGGGGAAGATTTATAAGACGATCGTAAGACCTGTCATCCTGTATGGATCAGGGTGCTGGGCCACCAAAGGGGAGAGTGAAAGGAAATTGCATGCAGCGGAGATGCGAATGTTGAGATGGATGTGTGGAGTGACAAAATTGGATAAGATTAAGAATGAGTATATTAGAGGAAGTGTGAAAGTAGCACCAGTGACCGAGAAGTTAAGGAGTGGAAGGTTAGCCTGGTATGGACATGTAATGAGAAGGGAGGATAGCCATGTATNAAAAAAAAAAAAAAAAAAAAAAAAAAAAAAAAAAAAAAAAAAAAAAAAAAAAAAAAAAAAAAAAAAAAAAAAAAAAAAAAAAAAAAAAAAAAAAAAAAAAAAAAAAAAAAAAAAAAAAAAAAAAAAAAAAAAAAAAAAAAAAAAAAAAAAAAAAAAAAAAAAAAAAAAAAAAAAAAAAAAAAAAAAAAAAAAAAAAAAAAAAAAAAAAAAAAAAAAAAAAAAAAAAAAAAAAAAAAAAAAAAAAAAAAAAAAAAAAAAAAAAAAAAAAAAAAAAAAAAAAAAAAAAAAAAAAAAAAAAAAAAAAAAAAAAAAAAAAAAAAAAAAAAAAAAAAAAAAAAAAAAAAAAAAAAAAAAAAAAAAAAAAAAAAAAAAAAAAAAAAAAAAAAAAAAAAAAAAAAAAAAAAAAAAAAAAAAAAAAAAAAAAAAAAAAAAAAAAAAAAAAAAAAAAAAAAAAAAAAAAAAAAAAAAAAAAAAAAAAAAAAAAAAAAAAAAAAAAAAAAAAAAAAAAAAAAAAAAAAAAAAAAAAAAAAAAAAAAAAAAAAAAAAAAAAAAAAAAAAAAAAAAAAAAAAAAAAAAAAAAAAAAAAAAAAAAAAAAAAAAAAAAAAAAAAAAAAAAAAAAAAAAAAAAAAAAAAAAAAAAAAAAAAAAAAAAAAAAAAAAAAAAAAAAAAAAAAAAAAAAAAAAAAAAAAAAAAAAAAAAAAAAAAAAAAAAAAAAAAAAAAAAAAAAAAAAAAAAAAAAAAAAAAAAAAAAAAAAAAAAAAAAAAAAAAAAAAAAAAAAAAAAAAAAAAAAAAAAAAAAAAAAAAAAAAAAAAAAAAAAAAAAAAAAAAAAAAAAAAAAAAAAAAAAAAAAAAAAAAAAAAAAAAAAAAAAAAAAAAAAAAAAAAAAAAAAAAAAAAAAAAAAAAAAAAAAAAAAAAAAAAAAAAAAAAAAAAAAAAAAAAAAAAAAAAAAAAAAAAAAAAAAAAAAAAAAAAAAAAAAAAAAAAAAAAAAAAAAAAAAAAAAAAAAAAAAAAAAAAAAAAAAAAAAAAAAAAAAAAAAAAAAAAAAAAAAAAAAAAAAAAAAAAAAAAAAAAAAAAAAAAAAAAAAAAAAAAAAAAAAAAAAAAAAAAAAAAAAAAAAAAAAAAAAAAAAAAAAAAAAAAAAAAAAAAAAAAAAAAAAAAAAAAAAAAAAAAAAAAAAAAAAAAAAAAAAAAAAAAAAAAAAAAAAAAAAAAAAAAAAAAAAAAAAAAAAAAAAAAAAAAAAAAAAAAAAAAAAAAAAAAAAAAAAAAAAAAAAAAAAAAAAAAAAAAAAAAAAAAAAAAAAAAAAAAAAAAAAAAAAAAAAAAAAAAAAAAAAAAAAAAAAAAAAAAAAAAAAAAAAAAAAAAAAAAAAAAAAAAAAAAAAAAAAAAAAAAAAAAAAAAAAAAAAAAAAAAAAAAAAAAAAAAAAAAAAAAAAAAAAAAAAAAAAAAAAAAAAAAAAAAAAAAAAAAAAAAAAAAAAAAAAAAAAAAAAAAAAAAAAAAAAAAAAAAAAAAAAAAAAAAAAAAAAAAAAAAAAAAAAAAAAAAAAAAAAAAAAAAAAAAAAAAAAAAAAAAAAAAAAAAAAAAAAAAAAAAAAAAAAAAAAAAAAAAAAAAAAAAAAAAAAAAAAAAAAAAAAAAAAAAAAAAAAAAAAAAAAAAAAAAAAAAAAAAAAAAAAAAAAAAAAAAAAAAAAAAAAAAAAAAAAAAAAAAAAAAAAAAAAAAAAAAAAAAAAAAAAAAAAAAAAAAAAAAAAAAAAAAAAAAAAAAAAAAAAAAAAAAAAAAAAAAAAAAAAAAAAAAAAAAAAAAAAAAAAAAATTTATAACCTCGTCCTTTTTTTTGAAGTCGGTTAAAAATAGCATTAATCCTTTTAAAACATCTTGTGAAACTTAATCAAAATGAAATGAAACCTCATCAAAAATATCAGAAAACTCCATAAAAATTCTCATTTTAACAGTTTAAACGTCAGTATGCTGTTGGCACAACAAAGGTCTGTTACCTTTTCTATCTTAGCTATTTTGCAAAGTCCATATCAGGACTGAAAAAATAACGACCCTTGAATCGTAGAACACACTGAGTCCAAAGAGACTGTAGAATTAATAATTTCCAATAGCTTATAATTAAAATGGTGAACCCTCCTTAAAATTTCCGAGCTAATTAGAAATTCAGGAACGGACGTAAAACAATTTGCTGCAACTTGTTTCGCTACAAACAAGCTTATTAGCCTACTTGCGGAACTCTGACGACTTTCAACAAAAATAATAATCTTTATTAATATAAAAGTGTGTCGGAGTCCAAGAGTCTGTGGATCGCTGGTCCGTGTGTAATAGTCTGTGGAACGCTGGCGCCATCTTTGTGTTGGCGTGGGGGCAGAGTCAATAAGTGGCGGTCCGGCCAGTCTCTCGGCAGTTCTCGAGCGGCGGTCGGCCGGAGTGGTCGACTATTGAAACAGTCGCGTTCCTAGCTATTATTGTTAATGAGTTTGTGTAAATTGATATCGGGAACATTAAGTGATTAAACATTATAATCCGAGTTAATTAATAAAGTGTTTGATTGCACCAACATTACCCACGAACGCCCACAGAATAAGAAATTAAATAATGGATCCCATTAAGGACGCTGTCGGCTGAGAACCCTACGCCCCTGTGCTTCATGCGTCTCCGTTCTCTCTTATTCTCCGGCAAGTAAGATATTCATTTTTTGTAAGGATTGCAAAAATCGAAGCAAATCACTTTTTAAACACTTACGCACAAAAAGCTCTTTTGGATCGTTATTAATCTGTCTACTGGTAACAAACCTACCACCTGTATGGGTAGTTAATTCTACTGAGAATAAACTGACAAAAATTCAATAGTTACTGTTTTAGCCTGTTTGTAGGTTACATTTTGTTACATTTATTATCAACAACACCAACTCACATTAATTAACAAATTTAATTCTCACAACTTGCAGTAAACTAATAATTATTTCACTATTTGAATTTATAAAATTTAGCATTACTCCACTTAAAACAACTACTTCACCAAATACTGCTCGAAAGAATAACTCATACAAATATTACACCATAATTTTTGGTATCTTTAAGTGTTGCCTCTATAAGTAAAAAAAAGGTAAGTAGCAGCCCATTAACGTCCCACTACTGGGCACAGGCCTCCTCACTCCGAGGAGCGAGGGTTTTTAGAGCATAGACCCACCACGCTGCTCCACTGCCGATTGGCAGGTCATTTAAAACGGTACATTTTCTCACCCAAAAAATATGCCGTTTTAAATGACAATAACGTTAGTTTATCATCAGTTATATATCGGTTTATTTATAACGAAAGCTTGTAACCCATTATCCATTTGACATGAGTATATGTAACCATTGATCCATCACGGTTATATAAAAAGAAAACTCAGTATAAGTACCTCCATTTTAATAAAATATAAAATTTGTTTCGTCCGAATTTTCATAAATTTTTATCCTTCGGCCTAAATAAATTACAAGAGAGTTAATTAAACTTTCATTCCAACAAAAAGTTTATTAAATTTGAACAACTGTTAGTGTTTACTCGGGCTTTTAAAATAGCACAAAAAACTAAGTTTGTTGCCGTCTTTTAAAACAAGAGTTTTAACGTAGACTCGTTGTTTGTTCACTTTAATCTCGGCGTTAATTATAATCTATTAAAAAATATATACAAAAAGGAAGAATATCATTTTAGTCATTGATAGAAGATCAGCGACTTTCGCCATTGTTCCTAATTTGCGATTTTATAACCAAACTAAATCTATATAAATATCCTTAAATATAAAACACGTTCGTCGTTAGAACACAATAAACTCAAAACCTACTGAACTAATTTTCATTAATAGATTTGTGAAGGTTTTATGTCGTCGTCGTCGCTTCAACCGATGGACGTCCACTGCTGGACATAGGTCTCACGTAATGACGTCCACAAGGCGATCTTGCGCCGCCTGGCTCCAGCGGCTACCGGCGACCCTCTTTAGGTTTTATGTAATTGTTTGAAATATAATGATAATTGTTCGAAGTTTTAAACAAGGTCGAATCCTCTTGGAGCTCACTGGAGGCAATATGCTGGCACACAGAATTGCATGTTGTACGACGCAAGTAAAGCTGGCACTAATACGAGCCTACTGCCAGTCTTTTTTCACGTGCAGTCTGAGGACCAGCTACAAGCAGAGGACCTATAGTGCCTTGAGAGTTCAGTATAACAACGTGTTGAGGGCGGTGTTGGGGATGCCGCGGTGCTCTAGTGCGTCAGCAATGTTTGCGGATGCAAGGGTGGATGAATATATAAATAGGCAGCACCAACATCCTCCTTAGCACCTGGGCCAAAAAGTGGGATAGCCCTCTCTGGAGGCATTGGAATGGTATACATACCGGGCTTGGGAGAGCCACGTCGAGCGGCCTAGCTATAAGGCCAAAAATAGTGTAAGTTTCTAGTACATTTTTTCGTATTTTTGTATTTTGTCTCTATCATTATGTAAAAGTATAAAAATTATTATTATTATTTTATATTGACTAACATTGCATAATCCCATACAGTTATAACAAAACAAAGTATGGCAAATAAGTCACTTTAAAAATAAGTCAATATATCCGTTTAAACGTTTGAAAAAGTAGTGACGTACAATGAGATAATTAGAAAGTTACACGGGTGATAGTATATTGAAAAACAGTGTATGAATTAAATTTAATAATAATTTTATTACAATTGACCATGACAACATTATATCGAACATTAACATTAATACAGAAAAAATAAAAGTAATTAAGACGCGCCATCTGAGGCAAATAGATGGGTGCGCATGAGGCTGGCAGCGTTACCTCTTTGGACAGCGATACTTAAACGCTGTCCGAAGTACCAGCCGGCCTTAGGGTCACTTTTAGCCTCAGGAGCCCACGGTCCCAATGTCTTCATGACAAAAGGCACAAATATGTATTCTGAGGCAAGGTTTTCATATTTGCGCCTCTTTGGAGTTAGCGTCAATGTGAGATAGTGCAAGCATGTCAACACATGTAGCATCCCGCACCAACGACCTTCCTTTTTTCCAAGGTATCAACGACATACCATCAGGCTCGAGAATAGCCGGCACGTTAATGGTGACAAGAGTCCTTCTGATGATGTCAAGATGAGTTTAAGTCTGTAGAACGCTGGCGTCATCTGTCTATCGGCGTGGGACAACGTCAATAGTGACAATGTGGCGCGCGTCTCTTGGCATTTCTCGGGTGACGGTCCGCCAGAGCGGTCGACTATTGAAACTGTCGCGTTCTTAGTTATTATTATTAATGAGTTTGTGATAATGATATCGGGAACATTATAACATGGTGATTGAACATTGTAATCTACTTTAATTAATAAACTGTTAGATTGTACCAACGCCCACAGTATGAAATTTGAATTATGGATGTCATTAATGACGATGTCGGCGGAGAACCCTACGTCCCTATCATTTATGCTCCTTTCTCTCCTATACTCCGGCATATAATACATTTAAAATAAAATAATATCGTAAATTATGAATACGGTTTGCCATTTGACTAAATCGTATTCTTAGAAACATAGGCCTTCCTATTGGTGGATGTCGAAACATAATATTTTCTATAGAATCGTTCAAATGATTAGAATTACTTAAATTATATTAATTGTAATTATTAAAAACAATGATAGTTGTGTATTATTTGTTTTTATATTTAATGTTGATGATGCAATTTTTATTCTATAATAATTATAAACTAGATAGAAAAAAAGAGTAACTATTGAGTTTCTTGCCGGATTCTTCTCAATAGTACCTACGTTCCGAACCATTGGTAGAGTCATTACCAAAAAAGTTTATTGAGTTTATTGACTTTTATTATGAAAATGTACATTATTTTAAGCATTTACACTATGTAATATAAATGAATATTTTAAGAGTTATAGCTAAAATAGTAAATAAATAATTAACTTTGCATCTTACACAGTAAGAGCACAACCGCTTCCGATGACAGTACAACACCGACTGAACGTATCATTGGTTCCATTTCTCGATTTTAGGACCAAATACAAATTGTTTTAAAGCGGAGCTCTATATCTTCACACATATATTAATGAATGGAAAAGGTATTTCACTATATTTTCATTTCCTCAGATGTTAAATAAAAAAAAACTTCTCGATTTGTATGGAATGCCTGTGCCTTTGTATTCGCACGTGAAATGATCATCGAGTGCCGCGGCACAGGAAGCTCGTACCGCTGGGAAATCAATTATATGTACCGTAATCATCAATAGTTACGTACTATTTAATTACGTGTTAAATGTATTATAGCTATACATCTTTGCACATTGTAAAGGCATTCCTGAGGCAGGTTTATGTATGTAATTTGTCAAGGTATTGTGTAAATTGGTTGAAATATAACGAAAATTATTGCAAATGGCGGAAAAAATCAAGCTTTAGAAGCTTTTATTGAAAACACAGTCTAATCCTTTACAAATATAACAAAGCAATGTATGGCCGGATAATACCTCTTTTATACATCTAGGTTAAGTCACTATATCCATTTTGTCTTTTAAGATTATAGTCGTGTCAATGCGGTAATTGGAAAATTATTCACACGGATATGTTATTAAAACTTAAATAAGTTAGTTACATTAACATATAATTGTGATGCATTTCTTTAAAGATATCAGAAAATTTCCGATGCGTACGTTGCTTAAACAGTAAAAGCTACACAACGATCGTGAAGGACGAAATCGTTACTGCATTTAGCCGTGTTACTTTTCGGCGTGATAAGATTTGGCAAGCCCTCATACCTTCTAAGTAAACTAACCTGGATTCAGTCGGATCGGTTAAAGGCTTGCGATAGACTTAGCGTACCGGTACATCGTAGTGCGGCATTTCGAGGCTCATTTAAATATTCTGCCTCCAAATGTTGGAACAACATTCCGCCCCCTATTAAAAATTTAAAAACAAAATTAACCTTTAAAAATCATTTAAAACGCTTCTTGATAGACAAGCAGCAAGAACATGGCAATTTGGTGGCAGAACTCTCTCTTCTTTAGGATTTCTACGTATATATTTATAATGCATTTATTTTACTTACTATATGTATGTGTTATCTTTATTTATTACAACAAATATACGACTGATTCCTTATTTTTACCTTTTTTAACTTCTTATATATCGATATGTGTGTATGGTTGTGTTTATATTATGTATACATGTATAGTGCACAGGTCCGTGGCGCTATCTTTACTTAGTTTTAGTTTTATAGGCTGCAGCTGAAAATCAGCGCCGTGCGTCCGGATTTTCTAACTCGGACGCATAGCAATTGCTGAGCTGCAGACCTTTTCTACATTGTTTATATATAGGTAGTAAGTTTAGTATTTTTCTTTCATTATAATTTAAGTTTGTTTGTTTATTTATGTGCAATGTAGAATAAATTTATTTTCTTTCTTTCTTCTTCTTTCTTCTTAATCTAAACTTTTTCTCATTCATTTTA
>JACTOM010000879.1:265332-277043 GCA_015832385.1 Elymnias hypermnestra | reverse complement strand
TATGGCAGAAGAATCACAAAAGTAAAATAAATGCGGTAGAGATGAGAGCGTTGAGAAGCATGAGTGGATTAAAACTGAGTGACAGAGTGAGAAATAGTGTGATAAGAGAACGTTGTGGTATAAAAGAAGACGTAGTGACTAAAATTGAAAAAGGTATGCTTAGATGGTTTGGGCATGTAGAGAGAATGAGTGAAAGGAGACTGACAAAAAGGATTTATGAGTCAAGAGTGAATGCGAAAGTTGGAAGGGGAACAACAAGGCGAACGTTCCAGGACCAAATCCAGGACATTTTAAATAACGGCTAGGTCAAGAAAATGAAGTAATGAGAATGAAAGAAGCGAAAGAGATATGCAAGGATCGTGGCAAGTGGAAAGACGTTGTCTCTGCCTACCCCGAAGGGAAGGAGGCGTGATGCTATGTATATATGTATGTATTTCAAAATTTATATGATATATTTTTATATTGAATACTTTATTTGAGATCAAGTAATAAAATATTAGCTTAGTAATAAGAAAATGTAACTCATGTAAGAATAAATAGAAGATTGACTGTTGTAACTTATTATACGTAAGTATAATGTAAAATTTTGTAATAATTGTAACTTTAAAGCAATAAAAAAACGGTAAGTTGTGTCAGAACTACTTAAAAAGTATTATTTAAATTCGCAATACTTGAACAGTTGTAAGCACATTTTAAATGAACGGAGGGTAGTTTAAAAGCGATTCCGTTTAAGCACATGCTCGGACGAAACTCCAACAAGATTTACACAAAAAATGACTATAGGAAATAATTTGGGTGTACATTTCTCTAGAGAATAACGACTTTATTTCTGTAGAGAAACTTTAACTATCTGATTCGTTCACCTCCTTCTTCACTTCATAAGAGAAACAGAGAAGGAAATATTTGATAAGCATATAAAATGCTATAGAGAACCAACGATTAAAGATAGACACATGTTGTCGAGGACTTTTTTTAGAACTCATTAAGGGGTACAATTCTGATACACGTGATTTTTGCGAAACTTTGACATTTTACGCAACGGAAGCTCAGATTTTGAAACATTCCTCATTGGTGCACCGCTCCTATTGGTCTTAACGTGATGATATATAGCCTACAGCTTTCCTTGATAAATCAGCCATCCAACACTGAAACACTTTTTGAAATCGGACCTGTAGTTCCTGAGATTAGTGCTTTCAAACAAACAAACTCTTCAGCTTCATAATATTCGTATTGGTAAGATAGCACTAGAGATACGAAACGGGTCCCCAGTATTCCACAGAAAAATTTAAAGAAAACAGCAACCTATTAACTTCCCACTGCTGGGCACAAGTTTCATCAGTCAAAGGAGAGAGGGTTAGTAGATAATCCATCTACTCATTGTACGTAACCATTTAAGTGGATATAGTGAGTTATCCTTAAAATATATCTATATGCCATCGAGGACTTTTTTGTAGGTCTATAAAAGAGAAATTATCTTCCCATACATAGTTTTGTTATATCTTTAAGGGATTAGGTAATTTTTTGATGTAATCCCCCAGGTGGCTTTACTTTTTCTAACTTTTCCAGCAATTATCGTTATATTTCAAATAATTTACAACAATACGTTGATAAATTATATACTAAAACCTTACTTATGAATCAGTCTATCTATTTAGTGTACATTGCATTAAAATCCGTTTAGTATTTTTTGATAAATAAAGACGAATACGCGACGGAGGTTTCTGTATTATAATATATAAAGAAATATATGCAGTTAAGATGGCGTCTTATTTACATTGTCTCGAGTATAAAGGAATCATTAAAATGCCCTACTTATAGTTAGTTAAGTAAGTTTATGAAGTAATTAAAAAGGCGATAGGGAATAGTGAACTCCTGTCTTTTCTCTAATTAAGGGAGAATTCAGTAAGTTTCACCGAGTCGCAAAACGGGAACGATTTTAAGGGAACAATGGCGTGCTTTGTTAGACGAATACAAAGTTTACTGTAATATTTACATTTATAAACTTCAATTTTAAAGCCACTTGGATATTACTGGCTTCTGCCCGCAACTTCGTCTGCTTTGACTTGTAGAAAGACATCTTCTATCCCCATCTATATTCAACAAACATCAAGTACTGCTATAGCGACACCTGCATGACTATTGAAAGTAATACTCCTTAATCCAGGTTATTTAGCAGAGAATTACAAACAAATCTGTTAATAACTTTTTGAATTATCAAAGAACAAAACATTAACGTAAAAAGCACGAATACTGCTTTTGATGTATACAAATATTCATTACGAACAGTCAAGCCGTTCTTGTTATTATAGGGCATAACAGATAAAATTATCAAATTCTTAAAACTGAAATTAGGAAGTAGTATAATAAAAAAATATAAGGAAATTTAACAAATATAATTGAGTTTACAAAACTACTAATTTATGTACGGAAACCATCTAAATTTGTTTAGAGTATATTCGTGTAAAATATAAAGAAATATCCTCCTCCTCTGGTCATCCCCCACTATTGAGCATTGTGATGTTCCCGACGAGTTGTGCCATCTTTGCCGATCGGTAGCGATGTGGATGGCCTGATTGGCTTTGATATCCAGCTGTTCCGCTACCTAATCGCACCATCGCTTCGGACTTCGGCCTCTGTGTCTTTTGCGTTCCATCTTTCCGGTCAATATGAGTTTCTCTAGGTTATCTCTCGGCCTTGCGATACGTCCAAAGACCTATAGTATGCGCTTTAGACATTCGTCCTGTGTGCAGGCCAGGAGATCCGCAACATTCCCCGTCAGCACCACATTTCAAGAGCGTCTGCCCGTCGTCTATCAGTCGCCTTGAATGAAGCTTCTGAGCCATATAGAAAAATCGAGAAGACCAGAGTCCTAACAATATATATTTTTATCCTATTTAATATGTATGGTTCTTCCAGATCTTCTCTAATTGGCTCATTGTGGACTTCGCCATGCCTATGCGTCGTCTTATTTCAACCCATTCCTTCGTCCGACCCATCCCTGTTCGATATTGCTGAACCCAGTTATATAAATCTATCAACATCAATGAATCGGATGTATTCACGATCATGATTTTAGTTTTGGCTAACTGTTTCCAGATGGTGTATATCGTAGGGAACCCCAGCGGCATCTATTGATGTCGTTGGTCGAGGGAAACCTTTCACTGGAGGGCATTGTTGGCGAAATGCTCACCGGTGATAGGGAGTGGAGGGCAGTGGCTTGCTTCTGTGAAAGTGTTATTTCCCTGAAAGAGGCACATGAGAAACACAGGGAGAACGCTGTGGACGCTTCTTTACTTCGGCGCAGGAGGTTGGGAGGTAGGATGCGTAGATTTGCGCTTCTCCTTCCTCCTTCTTAAGGTTCCCAGAGGGATCGTCCGGAGTGCCATGGTAAATTGCGTCTACCGATCCTCTGATGCTCCACAAAAGGATGCGGAGGGTATCGCTGTGTTTTAATGGGTATTCTGGTTTACAAGGGAGTCCCACAGTCCCGATAAAATTTTACTCTAATCGAGGTGCAAAAAGGCATTTCTCATCAAAAAAAAAGGGTAGTGTCATCCGCATAGCGAAATTTGGAGATCCGCGTGCCACAAATCGTTACACCACCCTCCCATCCATCCAGCGTTTTAAGCATAATATATTCCCCATAGATGTTGAATAGAATGGGGATATGACGCAACCCTGGCGACCTCCTCTCTCAAATTTTTTTCGACAAGATGACTAAATAAAAAAATGTAATCGATTTCTATTTAACGAATGTTATCTATTATATGAATAAAATCATTATAATTCAGTCTATAACCTTTACTTCACGTATCCAATCCAATATACCATCGTAATTACACAATTTAATAGAAATTGATGTCTCGTCAGGTTGAATTCTTCGTAAGACCGCTATTGTTTGTTGCTTAAGGTTGCTAGGATTTTCACCTGCTTAAAACTAATTGCAACTCAATCTTTTTCTAAAGCAAAGAATTATGATAAGTTGGTAAAACGAACGTTTCCCATCTGTTGCATAATATCCATTTTCATTGCGATCTTTCAAGTATTCTTCATTTTTAACCTAAAATTACAAAACTAGTAAAATCACGTTAAATTTAACGTCATAATGTTACCAATAAAAACTCAGGCCTCTTTTCAGTATAATGATACATCGTTTGTTAATTCGAGTGAGTAAACTCTAATTAATTAATATACATTTAAAATACCACTGACTAAAACGTGACTTTACTCTTTTCGAACGGGCGTGAGACAGAATTAAACCATGAAATCTATGATCAACTTTATTATGCATTACTTTTTGCTCACGGTGTTAGCTACGTTTATACGAGTGTCCGTATTTCTAAAATTAAAGTAGCAAGTTTCGGTTAGCCTATGCAACAGTTTGACCGATTTTGATAAGACTTTCGCTGGCAAATAGTTGTTGTAATAAGTTGTAGCTTAGGTTATACTATTTTCGCAAGAAACAAGTGTAATTTAGACCATATGACTGAAGGGCAACATAACTTGCTACGTGAGGAAGAATATGTGTGCTTGGATATCTCTCTCTTGCCTACAATCATATACCAAACACACTCTCTCTCTCTCTCTCTTTCTATCTTCACTAACTTATGTCTCCCTTTCAGTTTCCATTCGTCGCTCATTTACTTACTGTCGAAGTCAAGCGTACGTAAAGAAGCATTACTTAAAAAAGACATCTGGAATTAGGTGGATAACATCGCGGAGAAGAGCTGTGGAGTCTTTCCACGAGCATATTCCAACGTGCAATCGTATAATTTATAGGCCTAAATAAGGTTTTTATTTTCAAAAGCAAAAACATTCACTTCATGAGAAATTAATAAATAATAAAACAAGAAAACTAATATTACATACTAAGAAGTGTGATAATTATGGTCGTCGTCGTCTCAACCAATGGACGTCCACTGCTGGACAAAGGTCTCTCTTAATGAATTCCAATGGGCCCGATCTTGCGCTGCGTGTATCCAGCGACTGCCAGCGACCCGCCTGATATCATCGGTCCACCTGGTAACTATGGTAAAAGCTTCAAATATCTACAGTATAAAAAATATTCATAAAAAAGTGAGAACTCAATAAAGAAATGTATACGGTTATACGATGTTTTAGTAAGAAATTTCTATGAGTTACAAAAGATTTTCCACAAATTATATAGTCTGGTAAACTATTATACAATAATGCTCCCTCAAATTGTATAGTTTTTGGTCCGTAGTATTTTGTTCTAGATCTATGTAACTGTAGTTTACGTTTACTTCGTGAGTTTAAATGCGATTTCGTTTTAAAACTAATTTGTGTTAGCACTGCTTCATTTCAAATTTTAGTAACTAAAAAAACATGTTTTAAATTTATACAATTGGTTGAAGGATTGCACATCTTTATTAAAGTTCTTTTGTTGGAAAACGACAATGAATTTGGAAAAAGGAAGTTGCTCTTTATATTATAATATATTTAGGTAAATAAGGAAACGACTGAACAAGCTCTATTTTTGCATATTATAATAAAATAGCGATGTTTTTCTTAACTGTTCGGTTAAGACTGAATTGATTAAACTAAGTTTTTCGTCGTTTACAATGACAAGGTCAAATTTATATACGTTATACGATTGCACGTTGGAATATGCTCTTGAAAGACTCCACAGCTTTTCCCCCCGATGTTATCTGTGTAATTTCAGATGCCTTTTCGAAGTAATACTTCATTAGGTACGCTTGACTTCGGGAGTAAGCTGATAAATGAGTGACGAGAGCATTACGAAAGGCGAGACGAATGGAAATTATTATATGACTGTAGAGGCAAACTGTTTCAGAGACTAACTTGCAGACAAAAATTACAATAAATGAGAGTATGTTTTAATATAAATACCGTAAATACTTTCACAAACATTTAGAGAAAACGTGATTACCATTAAAAATGATATAGTGAGTAAACTATAAAAGATAGACTGTTTAAAAGGTACAATTCCGTCATACATGGTTGCTGCGTTACTTTAACCGTTTCCACTGCGCATGCAACGGAAGCTTTCAAAGTGAATAGTTTTTCCCGTTGAGACAAATCAATTTGCTCAATCAAACTAGGTGTGTGTAATTAATGTCTATTTTATAAATTTCATTAAACATCGCTCAGCTTGCAAGTAAAATAATGCGAAAGTTATAATATATAGTTAGTCTAGCTAAAACTCGAGTCGGTTGGATTGATTCCAGGAAAAATGCTTGGGATATAGTAAAAATAACAGTTTAGTTTAGTTTAGTCGCTTTAGACGGCTTTAGCTCGAGCCCTAAGCCTATAAAGGCTGGTATACCTAAGGCTCAGTGCTCTCACCTACACTATTCATCTTGCATATCGATGATTAATTATCAATCAGCAACATACATTGCTATGCGGATGATAGTACAGGGGACACACGATACACTGGTCGTGCACAACTAACCTCTTCACAGCTAGAGGAGTGCCGAAACAAGATGGTTTGTAACATTGAATCTTCCCTAGCGCAATTATCTGAATGGGTTACACTTTAACCCCTCAAAGACCCAGGTTTGCGCATTTGAAACAAACCGTCTTCAACCTCTCACTCCGCTTCTAGAACTCTTCCTTTACAGTGTCCATAAGCATTAGCATTCTTGGAGTCAAAATTTCGAATGAAGTCTAATTCCTTGATCAAAAGCAAAGTAAAACTCGTTTCCAAAAAACTTGGTATGCTTAACAGAGCGAAACGATTCTTCACAGCCAAAAGTCGTTTACTCTTGTGTACCACCTTTGGGCTGGTGCACCCCAGTATCAACGCCTTCCATTTGACCGGATTCTAAATCGGGCAATTCGAATTGTCGGCAATCCCCAACTGACCAACAAACCGGGGACTGTATCTTCTATAGGGTCTATTATGGCGAGTGTTCAGAGGAACTATTTAAGTTAGTACCGCCATCACAATTCTACGTCCGACCATAACGTCGAAGAAATAAATTCCACCCACACACTCTGGACGAAAGGCACTCGTCAATGCCTTAGTTTGGACGATCTTTTTTCAAAATGTGGAACCAACTTCCAGCAGCAGTATTCCTCCAAGACTTCCACATGCAAATGTTTAAGAGGATTCCACATGCAATTCAACTCCCACCTCTTTGGCCGGCAATGCATCGTTTCTAAGTTTCGATAAATATTCCTTATTAATCCCCTAGAGGTTATTCGTATCTTTCAAATATTTGATATTCGCCCCGTCGTTAGAATCAACTATATTTAAAAGTCGTTCAGAAAAACAAATTAAATTTAAAAGTGAAGTTTATGTATTTTTGATTACGAATTATTTTTGCTCCGTTTAAGTTTTGACCACATTTCATACTAAAGTTAAAACATTCTGCAATTATCATTCAGCTTCCACATAGAAAAATACCTTTTGAAAGTAATGAATCATAAGATTTGCTTGTCACTAACGGCTTTCTAAATGCGTTCAACTAAGTAGTGTTTTTGGATATTAAAACAACAGGTAACAAGTTTAAATCCGACGGATGCAGTAAAATCTTCGTGAAAACTTATGCCTCATCAAATATTTATTAGATTCCGTGCGGCGGAGCACTTTGTGGGGAGTGCATCACCCGAATTACCGACTGTAATAACACTGCGACAGAGTAAGCCGCTGAACCTTTATCTCGGGGCTTTGATTGACTATTATTACACTAGATGCTCCCCGAGTACTTCCCGATCCTATAAGAATATGGAATTACGTCGCGAAAGGAATATTTCCAGGCACATTCCTACGTGTTGTTTCAATGCCCATAATTCTGTTTACACGAAACCCTAACTTTGTTTTAAATAGAAATAGCGTAAGCTACTCCTTAAAACATCAGCTATCATCCATTGGAAATCCCTCAAAATGAGTAAGCCCAATTGAGAGATCTGCTGAAGTCGCCAAGTTGTCGAAACTCAACCAAAAATCATTCTTTTCTCTAGTTCAAAAGCTTGAATCGTCAGTAATCTGTCCCTTGGCAACCAATCTACCACCGGTTCGTTAAATTGATTGCATTAACAAGAAACACAGTAGTTGCCCTTTTAAACATAGTTTAAGGTAAAAACTAAATACCGAACAGGTGTTATCATAATTTACTTATTATCAATATGCCTCCACACATTTTACTAAGTATATTATAATATTAAAGTTTCATTTTAAGAACTAAAGAACTTATAAAAAAAACTATGTTTAATTGTACTGATGATGAGTAGAAATACCATACATTGAGGTTAGTTTTGTAAAGAATATTTTGACAATAATAGTATGCGGTCCCTGTATGCAGATGAAAAGTGCTTTGTTCTCTCCCGGGCAGATATTACTAGCGTGCATATACTAACTGACTTTTCCTGAGCATAAAACACGACTCTATATTAAATTTTTAATTATTTATTGAAAACTCAACTCGAAAAGACCAAGATCAACATCGTTAAAAGTAAAAGTCGTAAAAACATTTACCAGTAGAAAAAAGGTCATCTTCACGCAAGATTTTCATAAAATTTCGGGGCAAGTATGTCCTATTTTTCTCCTCAGGTGACACTGTATTAAATACTAAATAAAGGTAAAATAACAAAGACCAAAAGGCATCGCAACATTGAGGCGCGAGACCAAATTAATACATCGATAAATTTATTATCCACAAAACAAACCGCTCCTGATTTTATAATGGCCTCTCCCATATTGTTCTCTATATCTATTCAAATTGATAATGTATTCCCCCTTTAATCTTTTGACGTGCACATTGTTTGTAGCAAATGAATAATTAATGTCAGCTTAAGTAATCTAGTTTAATAGTGGGGCTCAATTGAAAAACAATATCTCTCACTGACTGCAAGTAATTGATTTAGTTCATAATGTCATTGAAAATATTACGCAAAGGCTTCATTGTGAGTTATTAAAGTGACTTTGTGACTTTGTCAAGTAGTAGTAGTTTAAATCACGACTTTTATGACGAACAATGTATAAAGAAATGTCAATAGGTGAGGTAGGTAAGGTAAGGTATCCTGGCGGGTGACCCTCCATGGGAGCTTCAGGCGGAAGTTCTCGCCGCTACGTATCAATGTAGACAAGACGCGAGGACTAGAGGCGGACCGCCTAGTACTGACGAGGTCCGAAGGATCAGAGTCTTAGCCGATAGGACTCTAATAACAAAATGGAAGGAGGATCTTGAGACCCCCATAGCAGGTGTGGCGACGGTGGAGGCGTTCCGCCCTCTGCTGGAACAATGGTTGTGTAGGAGCCATGGAACGCTCTCGTATAGACTAGTGCAGGTGCTCACCGGACACGGCTGTTTCGGGAAGTACCTGCATCATATTGCTGGCCGAGAGGAATCGCCCTTCTGCCACGAGTGTGGTGACCCCGTTGACACGGCGCACCATACTGTGGCAGAATGCTCGGCGTGGGCATCACAGCGGCATTGTTTGATGTCGTTGATAAGCGGAGACCTCTCGTTAACCAGCATTGCCCGCGCAATGGTCGCTAGCGAAGCAGGGTGATGAGCCGTCGCCTCCTTTTGCGAAAATGTTATCGCACTAAAGGAGGCGCATGAGAGAGAGCGGGAGGTTGCTTCTGATGCCCCTGCTATACGTCGCCGAAGGTTGGGCGGCAGACGGCGTGGATTTGCGCGCCTCGTCCCACAGCCTTGATTCGGGTTTTGTTTTCAAATGAGTCTTGATTCGGCTTCATCCGGGACACCATATTGGATTGCGCAAGCGAGCCGCTGGTGTCCCACATTAGGATCCACATCCCACATGAGGTGGGACCGCTGGGTTTTAGTGGGTATTCTGTCTCATAAGTGAGTCCCACACTCCCGACTCTTACTAAATCGGGGTGCGTAAAAGCATTTCCCAACGAAAAAGAAAAAGGTAAGGTAAGGTAAGTAGCAGCCCATTAACTTCTGATTCGCATATGTGATGGATACAATAGAATATCTTGTGCCTTACCTGGCATCGATATATTCCACGACACATATCAGGTTTACAAATAAATAGAAATTTTAACAAAAAAATAACCGCCTTCGAAACAGACTTACAAATATATCAATTTGCTCAAAAAAGTAAGAAATAATTGCGTTTTCTTTTATAGTGTTTTTCGTATTGCTAGATTTGGAGTCGGTGTCAAATCATCAAGATCGGTCCTCCCAGTTGGGAGATATGAGGTAACAAACATAAAAAAAAATACAGACGAATGATAACCTCCTCCATATTTTTGAAGGTGGTTAAAAAAAGCTCACTGCTTATGCCTCGGTGAATCCTCCCTAATTTATGTAATTTAACTGCATTTTTATTTCATTTTATTATTTTTTATTTTTTTTTGTCTGTTTTTATTAAACTTTGATTATATTTCTATGCATTACATGTCAAAGCAAATGTTATGTTCACTTATAATTGATATACGTATAAGTAAATGTGTCCTAGTTATTTTATTTTATAGTTTGAATGCTATGTACGTACCGGGTTGTGGTCTTCCATAGTTTAAATAAAGGCAACCACAGTCAATTTTCGCAGAAATTATTTATTACTTTAAACTAATTTTTTTTTTTTAATTAAATGACAATAACCAATAATTTATGGTTGCAAGGTGTGCACCGGACACAACTTCGAGTAGGAATGCCCGCCAATTTTTTTTATTATTATTCGAAGTGTGTAGTTGCTGTTAACCCTACTGGCTTTGACAGCGTAACCGAGAGGGATGGCGTCGGGGGAAAACGTTGCTCTAAGGGCGCCTCCTGCAAGGCTCGGACCTAGGCTTAGAGCAACGTTTCAGTCTCGCTCGAACAGTTGTGTCGAGCGGACGGGTCGGCTGTGCTTGCGCACCGACTAAGGTTAGCGTCTCGATCGTATTCC
The DNA here is from genome assembly GCA_015832385.1 of Elymnias hypermnestra. Classification (NCBI taxonomy): domain Eukaryota; kingdom Metazoa; phylum Arthropoda; class Insecta; order Lepidoptera; family Nymphalidae; genus Elymnias; species Elymnias hypermnestra. The sequence continues at coordinate 266,192 of JACTOM010000879.1, read as the reverse complement.
ACGAAATTCATTTCTGTGTGACTCATACGTGTCGAGGTTATTTGTTGCATTTTATTGTTGGTCTGTTTTGTCTATATTTTACGGTTATTTTAATTTGTTTGTTAGGAATAGTTGTTGATTTTACTGTTAATATGTTTGTTGGTCTTTTAATATTGTTATTGGTATGTCGTTGTGGTTAGCTTGTTGATAGGTTTTGTTTCTATTGTTGTTGATTGATTGATTGTATTTTGGTTTTACATCGTCAATGTCTGACGGCGGTCGATGGTTGAGGAAAAGGCCCGGCTCCCAAAAAATGAGTGGGCAATCGGATGAGATGTCCGAGGAGGGGACCGGGGCGCGGAAGCGCATGCCGGTTTCTGAATCGGAGGGTTCGGTTCCTTCGAGCAGAGGAAGCTCATTGTGTAGGGATGAGAAAGTTGCACGAAAGGGGAGGGGTACAGGGATTGCCCAAGCTAGGGCTGAACAAAGAAAACGTAGGGAAGAGGCTGAAGAAGCGATTTTTAATCGCTATCTCAGCGATCGAGTAAAACGACTCGAGACGGAGGCAAGCGCAGACTCGGAGGGACTCTCTGCTTCTGAGATGCAAGCAGGGCGAGTCAGCCCTCGCAAACTTAGTGTAGAGGAACTGCGTGCCGTGGCTGGTCAGAAGATAGCCAGCATTTCTATGGTTGTGCAGAAGTCCGGTAATCTCAAGGGCACGTTTGTTACTACCCTTAAGGAGTCAACCTCGGCTCTTCAGGGGGTGGTGGAGGCTCTTGCGGCAAGAACTGAGGGGGAGGAGACGTCCCGTTTAAAAGCAGATAACGGGCGACTCCGCCGAGAAGTCGATAGTTTGAAAGCGGAGTTAAAAGCTCACCGCC
>JACTOM010000879.1:235791-264180 GCA_015832385.1 Elymnias hypermnestra | reverse complement strand
CACCATACTGTGGCAGAATGCTCGGCGTGGGCATCACAGCGGCATCTCTTGGTGTCGTTGATTGGCGGAGACCTCTCGCTAACTAGCATTGCCCGCGCAATGGTCGCTAGCGAAGCAGGGTGGACAGCCGTCGCCTCCTTTTGCGAAAATGTTATCGCACTAAAGGAGGCGCATGAGAGGGAGCGGGAGGTTGCTCCTGATGCCCCTGCTATACGTCGCCGAAGGTTGGGCGGCAGACGGCGTGGATTTGCGCGCCTCGTCCCACAGCCTTGATTCGGGTTTTGTTTTCGAATGAGTCTTGATTCGGCTTCATCCGGGACACCATATTGGAATGCGCAAGCGAGCCGCTGGTGTCCCACATTAGGATGAGGTGGAACCGCTGGGTTTTAGTGGGTATTCTGTCTCATCAGTGAGTCCCACACTCCCGACTCTTACTAAGTCGGGGTGCGTAAAAGCATTTCCCAGCGAAAAAAAAAAAAAATAAAAAAGGCTTAGAGCAACGTTTGCTGCTTCTGAAAAGGACAATCGGACCGGTGCTTAATCTTGACGCCCATGGGTCCGCGACTGGGAGCCGCGGCCGGGGTGCGTCAGATAGCGGGGACCTCGTCTTCGCCGGCGAAGACGCTGTGTGTGTGTGAAAGTGTACTGGGCGTTGTCAATGGTAGTCTGGTCGTCTGGGTCGTCAAGGACGTGTTTGGGCCGCCTCTTCCTAGGCGGGATGTCAAGCCTAATCCTATAAGAGGCGGCATTTCTAATGAGAAATGCCCCCCAATCTAATGCAAACCCTTTTATACTAGTTTCTGCGAGTGGGGGTAGTTTGAATGGTAGACGTTTGTTGCTAGCTCGCTGCACACCTTGTTACCAAGATTACAAATCGTTGCCGCCGTCATATGTATATTGTTAGTGTCCTTATAAATAAGTAAATAAAAAAAAACGTCCCACTGCTGGGTATAGACCTCCTCACTCATATGAGAGAGAGTTGTTACAGCATAGACCCATCACGCTGCTCCATTGCGGATTAGTTGGAATAGTACACAAGTGAACTCTCTATTCCTTCACTCTCATAGACCAACGCAGCCAATGGGTGAGAATGGACCCTAATACGTTCATTTGAACGCGCTAATATCAGGAACTTATAGTCCGATTTGAAAAATTCTTTTAATGTTAGACAGCCCATTATCAAGGAAGGCTGTAGGCTATATATCGATGCACCGATGGAGAATGTTTCAAAATCTGGGCTTTTTTCCTCTTCAGAGCTTCCGCTGCGTGAATTTCGTAAACGGTTAAAGTATCGCAAATATCATGTATGAACGAATTATTCCCTTTTAAAAGTTCTAAAAAAAAGTCTAAGATAGCACATGTCTATCTTTGAAGTTTGGCTCACTATAACCTCTTTTATGTAAACACAACTTATACTAATATAGTGCATTTATACACGAAATGTAAAAGAAATGGGAGATTTATGGGAGTCTCATCGATATAACATAAAGAAGTTCTCTGTTAGTTTCTTTTTAATTACATAAAAGTTAATGAATAATCCGCTCAGATGATTAAATTAATTTCACTGTAATGATGTTACCACCTGATTAATTCATGACGTGTATATTATTTAAGCTTCCCATAATTAATAAACGCGTCAACCGCTGCCGTTTCAATTTATTATGGATTAGTGTTATTAGACACAATTAAAATATATTTTTGATCGCGTCCACGTCAATTCTTTCGTTGAATTAATTATGATAAATAAAATGCAATGCAATAGGCTTTTTAATAATCTTCTACATAAAAATGAATTGCCGTTCGTTCTTGCTGTGTAATATATTATAAAAAACAATTTCGCTTTCCTTTAGAAACTAATCCTACTTGACAAACAGCTGATGTTCGTCTCGTTGTTTTGAAATCAAAAGTGAAATTTTTTATTACGAGGGTTCCTTCATATCCTTTTTATATATCGATTAGTGTAATTCACTCGCTTCCACGCTTCGAATAATATTCATATTAATATTCGAAAATACTTCAAGCAGGCTTTGACGGCACTTTTGTATCGCTAAATAAAGGTTCAAGCCCATATTCCAAAGCACTGATGATGATGGACAACAATTTCCTTCACCCTGAGAAGAGTCCACAACAAATTCAGCCGGAATAATTTGTTTTATCATCATCAATGCAATATAGTATTAATTTATTTTTATGTAAATTAGAGCAATTGGTTCACTCCCACGCTTTTTTATCGTCTAAGCATTCCTTCAAATTATAAGATTTGAATTTATTAAATGTCAACTCTAGAACGTCTTCCAGCAGTTTGTTATAGCTTAAAATCAGCTGCTAATTTTATGCGGCCTACTAGAGTTTAAAACAAGTTTATTTCTCTTTCTTATGTTATACGAGGTGGAATCACTTTATTTCTTAAAGATTTCATTATTTGGTTATATACGGACAAGTTTTTAATTAATTGGTAACTAGCCACGGCCGAAGCCTCACATCAGCACAGACTCAGACAAATTAGAAAATACCTTTTCCTAAATTTATCTTATTGAAAATGCTCACAGAAAGTTATTAACTAAAAGGAACTACAACAGTTTACTAATTAAAATGTATCCTCTAAAGAGAATCGTCCCATTATATAATAGTTTCCGAACTGCTACGTAATAATTTTGTCACAAAACTGCACAAATTGCATCCAATTTCACTTGGGCGCTTTTCTTCAATGGAAAACTTCAGAGAGTTTAAGCATCAAAAAAAAAACAACATTTTAACCTTGTATTATAAATAACTCTTTAATTCAATCAAAAGTTATTTATCAACTGAGAATATTAAAAAATGAGATAAAATTCATTAAAGACACGATGCTCTATTTCTCATCCTGTTCTAAGAAGAACACACAAGAAACTCCATCGGGACTCCTTCAATTTAAAATTGAGGTTTAAGCAGTTAATTCACTCCTACCCTTTTTACGTCGCAGTCCTATTAATTATATGTCATTTCCACATTAATTCTTAATTTTTAAATTTCTTTTTATCTCTTAAACGTCTCCTGTGATTTTTAGTTCAATTATGATTTTTCCCCATAATGTACTAAATAAATAAGGTTTTCAAATTTACACAGTGAGCTATATTTATTTGTATTAATCGTAGGCAAATTAAAAAAAATCGATACAGATTTTCAAAATAACTTACCCATAGTTAACTAATTAATACGCATCCTCCAAACAAACCGTCCCAAAACTGGTAATAATTCTATCACAAAATTTCCACAAATGCCATCCAATTTCACACACAATTCACTTTTCGCTGTTGGAAAACTTCGTAAAAGTTTACGTACACTTACTTCATACGGTGACTGCGGAAACCGAATTAACGTGTTCACGCCGCGGCGTACGACGCGGGAATAACAGCCTATCGTCCTACTGACGGAAGGATTAGTAACTTGTTACAAATAAATGTATAAAAAATCACACCTTAAGTCGTGTGATTAAAGTACATTTTCCAATAACAAATATATCTGTGACTGTTAATGTTATTTTGGTTATCTTGGCATATAAAAGTATGCTTTAATATATAGTATTAGGGTTGAATTTATTTCAAATTATTTTCAAATAATCTTGTCACCGCGAGACATACGCCCTCCTGTTGCTGCACTCGCCGCCCTGTTTCAATAAACCTTATCAATAAATACGATTTAGACAACCTCCCCTAATAATGTCTCATCCATAAACCTTATCTATGGACATTTGAGCTACCTATTCCGTCTACCGAGATATGATATGATTTTAAGATACAGAAGCAATTTCTTTTTTTTTCAAAAAGGGTATATTATATAAATATGTTTGTCGCCAATGAACTCCGAAACTATCCAGCCTATTATGTTTTTTTTTTTTTTAATTAACTGGAAGGCATATAACCATTAAGTTACAGAAGCATCAATTAGACGGCGATGTACAGTCACTTATTTAAGTATACGCAGACCAAGTTACTCAGTATTATTATGTAATTAATCAACCATTTATTATATGGCCATAATAGGTTGTTTATACTGTTATTACTTTCCTTAATTTTATTGCATTCACAAGAAGGCTTACCCACCAACAGCCCAAGTTTGATAAATTAATCGAGCTAGTGACGAATAGCCGTTCTTGTCGTGTTTTCTTGGTACCGTCGTAATTTAATTGCCCTTAACCAGAAGTCACTACTTAAAATTATATCCAATTACTTCTAAGCATCAGGATTTTAAAAGAATCGAAGCCAGTTTATTGCTTTTAAATAAGAACTCCATTTTACAACATTCCTGTTCCATTTGCAAGAGAAAATCTTGAACGTCGGTGACTTTTGTCGTTTTATTAAATCGCAAAACGTAAATTGACAAATTAAATTCAGCAATACAAACTTTACATGAACCTTTTCCGCTATTTAAGTTATAAAAACGTTTGCTCTTGTCCAACACTGGTAAACGTGTCATTCAAACTATTACTCGGTTGTAAGCATGACAGTTATTGCTTGATTTCAATAACTATAACTTTCATGTCATTAAAGGTGCAATAATGTTATCGAGTTATTTGCTACTGAAGTATTCATAGATACACAAAATTTATTATAGATACTGACTATCATATTAAGTAATAGACTATAACGTCATATTCTTTAGTAATTAAAATATAATAAAACTTTATTTTAAAAGTATATTTTTATTTTTAGAGGATATTTAGGTCGAAGCGATTCTAAGAATGGGGGTTATTGCTTTTTTTTCAGTAGCTGTAACTGTGACGTTATTATAGCTTCAATAACTGATATGTTATCAAGTTATTTGTTACTGTTAAGTTATTTCTTCCGTAGACTACATATTAGGTAAGAGGTATTTTCGGTAAAGTTGGATGGCAAAACTGATAGCTCTGATATGTTATGAGTTATTGAGTAAAATCATGGCAACACAAAAATATTTGAAAGAAAAAAACAATATTAGGAATTTTTATGCAATACGAGAAAACTAATGAGCAGAAGAATTGTGTGGACAGAGTCTCTGGTGCTGCTTTATGTTGCGGTTGTTTTGAGAAGAATTCAAACGATGAAATAATTTTTAGTAAAGTGCAAGTTGTGTATGTTTAAATAGTGAATAAAAGTGGTTAGTTAATGTGAGTTGGTGTATTTATATTACTCACTTTATAATTAAATGAAGAAAATAGCAAAATAACGCACTTTTTGGTTTAAGTTATTTTCGGTACTTGTTATTTTATCAGTAAAGTAACAAATAACAGATGTGTTAGTTATCACATGCTCATTCGGTTGTATTGGCTTCTGTTTAGAGTGTACTATCCTTTTTTAAAACAATAAATAATTTCAGACTTAGCTACATCAAAGCGTGGTCGATTTCATCTAGTGACTAATATAATTTGAATATAACAATGACGTGTTATAATCGGGGTTATGGTACCATGACTCATATTTGCTACAGTTTGATGTTTATAGCTGATTCTAAATATAGGGTGGGATTTTCTATGAAATATCACGTGTATATTTATTTTCGATTGAAAATATAACCATCATATTTATTATACGAAGTAAGATCTGATACGATTTATTCTAGTAAGCTTTAACAGTTTTTAATATTATTACTAATGTAGGACTGATAATAATATTAAAGAATGACTTATAATCTATAGTTACGAGGGTTTCTATTCGGAGAAGAACCCACAACAGGCTAGCTTTTTTATCTCTAGCAATCCATTCGCTCTCACACCTTTTCATCGTCCAAGTACTAACTCGAATTATAATACGATTTCTCAATTAGCGTTTTTAAATTTTGTACAGACGAAGTCACAGGCACTATCTAATGATGCTATGTTTTTATAGGAGTAATTTTGCGTTGGTGAATATAGTGGGTAGGGATAATTAAAAGTGGTTTAACCGCCACGATTATTAGGCGAAAATGATAATGGAAAATTGTGGATAAAATTTCATTTTGATACTAAACTGTGACCTTTATACAAAGGCCTTGTATATTTTATTATTGTAAATAATAATTTATCTCTTACGGTTTCTACACACTATCGTACTGGCATACAATTCTTTGCTGGTATGGTGGAAACTAGTATGATGGTCGTAGCGTCTCACCCATCCTTAATCAATTTCCTTAATCGAACCGTGGATCTCTGTTAGTGAAACACGTCCTCGCACCAAAGCGTGGCCATCAAACATAGACACACAAATTGGGTTTCAACTGGCGAGAGCGGATCAAAATACTTTCATTAAACATACATACATAGCATCACGCCTCATTCTCATAGGGGTAGGCAGAGACAGCGTCCTTCCACTTGCCACGATCCAAATCTCCTTCGCTTCTTCCATTCTCATTAAACCTTTCATACAAGTTCGTCGGTTTAGAGTACTCTTGACTTGGCCCTTAATTAAAATGTCCTGGATTTGGTCCAGGAACGTTCGCCTTGGTCTTCCCCTTCCAACTTTCTCATTCGCTCTTGACTCATAAATATTTTTGTCAGTCTCCTTTCTCAATTTTAGTCACTACATCTTTTATACGACAACATACTGTTATCACACTATTTCTTATTTCTTATTTCGTCATTCGGTTTCAATCCATTCATACTCAACGCACTCATCTCTACCGCATTAATTTTTCTTTAATGCTTCTTCAGCCATACCCAGCTTTCACTACCATACATAATTGTTGCCACCAACACTCCTTGATGCACAACAGAAAGGTGTGCTGAGCATCATTTACAATATTCCCTGCATTCACTCTCTTTTCAATATCACTTTCGCATATTCCACCCTTTGTAAATTTAGATGCTAAGTATACAAATTCTTTCACCTCTTCCAGTGGTTCCCCATCTATCAAAATATTGCCATTCATCATAGATTCATCTCGTTCAAAAAGCATAACTTTCGTTTTGTTTACATTCACTTTCATTCCTTTCCCTTTCAAAGCTTCATTCATAATATTTAGCATCTCCTGTAGCTCATTAGCGGATGACGCAAGTATTGCTTGATCATCAGCGTAGAGTAAACATTTGATGAGTAATTTATTCTTTCTTAACCCATACATACTTTCTTTCAAATCTGTCAAACCGCTATCCATGATTACGACCATAGGATACAACCTACATATGTCCTTTATGTCTTGAATAATATTATCCAGAAGAGTCTGTATCGTTATTCTTTAAATAATGTGTAGATTCCTTATTTGATTATGCGATATTTTTTTAAATAATAATGTCTCGAGTATTTCCTTTTAATAAAATTCATATATTTAGAGGAAGGTTTATGTATATAATTTGTTAAGGTTGTGTGTAAATTTCTCAAAATATAACAATATCGTTAGCAGTGTCGGAATAATCAAGTCGCCTGGGAGTTATCATGAAAACATTGCCTGATCCCTTGAAGATATAACAAAATAATTTATGAGCGAATAATTCCTCTTTTATAGATCTACAAATAAGTCTACGGTGGCATATGTCTATCTAAAAAAGATTACTTACTAACCTTTAGTTCACTCGATAACCGTTTTATCTTCTAGAAAAATGGTAACATACGATTCGGTCTTTGGAAGGAACTTAAACAATATAGAACGTAAGTTAATTTGAGGCACCACAAAATTTAAATAAAAATCTTTTATTATCGCAAAAATAAACTAATGAAAAGAATAAATTCGACGCATTCAATCCTATCAGCTTGATGTGTTGCGACATGCAAATCTTGTAGGCGTAACATCGTAGCATTTTTTTTTATTGCGAGTTAAAATATCAACGCCAAAACGTAGGATAATATTATTTGAGGCAATTATCCTTCGCAAACAGCACAAATCCACGTTCACAAAAGTTACAGGTCGAGGCAAGTCAAATCAAAACAATTTCAACTCGAACGATCCGAGCGGGCCCAAATGAGATAAAATGTTATATTAACATTACGATTGGTGAAATTAGTTACTATTTAGTTGTTTCCAAAGCTTGGGACCACTGTTTGGGTTGACAGTTTGCTTCCAAGGGACGAAAGTTTACTGCGAGGTTATTTGTATGCAGACGAACACATGCAACCGTAATAGATTGCGGTTGAGACAACGTATTTTGTATCGATTCTGATTCAAATCTGACCTTCTGTCATAATATAATCTAATTGGAGAACTGCTTGACTCTTTTTTTTAATTTTGAGCTATGTGTATGTAATAATTGATTCTATTTGTCGTCGTCTCAACCGATGGACGTCCACTGCTGCACAAAGGTCTCTCGTAATGAATTCCAATGGGCCCGATCTTGCGCCGCTTGTATCCAGCGGCTGCCAGCGACCCGCCTGATATCATCGGTCCACCTGGTGGGAATCTGCCGATGCTGCGTTTTCCAGTGTGAGGCCGCCACTCTAGCATCTTCGGGCCCCAACGCCCATCGGTTCTGCGAACTATGTGCCTTGCCCATTGCCACTTCAGCTACATCGGTGACTTTAGTTCTCCTACGGATCTCCTCATTTCTGATTTGATCACGCAGGGAAACCCCGAGCATAGCCCTTTCCATTGCCCGCTGAGTGACTCTGAGTCTTCATACGAGCCCAATAGTCCGCGGCCATGTCTGGATGATTCTATTAATCCTGAGTTATACACACATTACTATTAAACATTAAATTTAATAGATTTATACTTTCCTAAAGCTTTACTAATACACTTTATATCAATACTACAACTGTCGTACTCTACGAACGAAATACAAAAAGTAATATTATGACGCCAAAATATTTTAACTTATACATTCTATTAACGCACTTAATCAAATATTTCACTACAGTATATTTGCTATTTAGTTAAGATCTTGTTCAATCAACTTTAAGTCAAAAAGTTATTTCATTAAGTCCGTTCTTTAAATAAACATTGAATCACAACACACAAGATGTGATTACTCCACTCTTAAAAAATATAATATACATGTGAAAGGCATTTGCTATGCAGAGAAACACATGCGATGTGACCTGTAATAAATTTGATTTCTTTTAAGAAAATAATGCGAAAACTTTCTTATTTTTTTTTAAAGAAGAAAACTAACGTTTTAAATCAAAAATGGACCATATCTTACAGCGATGTATTTTACGCAGAGAAATACATGCGATTTTAAAAAATAGTGGTTAAGATACGACCTTCTGTAAATCATTTGATCTCTTTTAAGAAAATGATACGAAAATTTGTTAAATTTCTCTAAAATAAGAATACTCCAACCTTAGAAATGGAATATATATGAAAATGTGAACAACGCTTACAGTGGAGTGATATATGCAGAGAAATACGTGCAACTTTAGCTGATGGCGGTTAAGACAACGTATTTCGTATACATTTTGATTCAATTGTGACTTTGTCATTGATTTTATATCTCTAACGAGTGTCTTTGCTATAAATATATTTGCTGTAAGCATTTCAATCTAGCCCTTATGTAATGCGACATGACATGTTGTAACGTATTAATATATTTTTAGAAGATGCTACATGTTTGTTAGCTTTAATATTGTAAATTGAGTAAGACTATGTTTGTGTAAAGGACAAATGTTTAAAATTTAGAATAGAGATTTTGATTTACACGATTTCGTGTAAAAGATGGTTGTTTTTCTAGAAGATTGTATACTCTAAGCTATAAATCGCTATTTTTTTACTGCAAAGTTATTTGTTATGTTGAGAAACACACGCAACCTTAATAATTGGCGGAATTGATTCAAATGTGAGGTTCTGAGATGGTTTTTTAAAGAAGATTTCTGTACAATGGGACTACTCCAAAATACGGTGAAGTTCATTTATATATAGTATGTATTCAAACATGCAACTTTTATAAATGACGTTAAAGACTACGTATTTGGAATAAATTTTGATATAAATGTAACCTACTGTGAGAGATTTAATTTTTACAATAATATTGTTAATGTTCTGAATTTGATGAACTGATATATACATGGAGGAAAAATTGCATCAACGTTAATTGTATGCACAGAAACGAACAATTTTAATAGACAGCGGATAAGACAACGTATTTCGAATATTTTCGTCCCTAAAATAGAGATACTTTTAGAAAATGTAAATTTATATTACCCTATAACTTTCTAATGAGAATCACTAGTGCACATTACGTTGCTTTGTTTGAAATTACTGATGCATATTTTTGTATTGACAATTTACATAGTGCGATGGAGTTACCGTAATTTATTTCGGCCGTGATATGAATCCAGTCTATATTTCAACAATCATTAATACAAGCTAATTGAGCAGCAACAGTAACCCGCAGACTCCACATTATGCAAAGCTATTCATTAGAATTATTTCGTTGTTATCAATTGTCAATATTCTATTGAAATAGTTGATATTTTGAATTGTTCCTATCATCATAACATCGAAAATATTTCGTTAAATTTACATATGGAGCACTAATTAATACCAATGAATTTGTTTGTCTACATTTAGTATTCGTTTATCCGAGGTATCGAGTTAGTTACCTAACAATATAATATAGTGCTAACTTTAAGAGAGAAGGAGAAGAAGCATAAAGCATGGGCATAGGGTTCTCCGCCGACATCGTCATTAATGGCATCCATAATTTCCATACTGTGGCTTTGGTGCAATCAAACACACAAACACTTTATTAATTAACACATTATAATATTCAATCACTTAATGTTCCCGATAACAATTTACGCAAACTAATTAATAATAGCTAGAAATGTGACAGTTTCATTAGTAGAGCGCTCTGGCGGACCGTCACCCGAGAACTACCACGAGACGCGCGCCGCCACTATTGACTCTATCCCACGCTGATAGACAGGTGGCGCCAGCGCTCCACAGACTACCGCACTCCGACATATTCATATAGATTCCTGCGTCAACGCAACGTATCCGAGGGGCGCGGGGGTTTTTACAATCGGTAGTCTGGCTCTTGGGAATTCAGTCGCTATGAACTATGAAAGCAGGTACCTGAACTGCAAAACTTTCCTGGCTATAACCAAAGAACACGGTTCTAATAGGACGGAGCAACTTCACACACGTCTCTGCCACGTGTTCGTGAAATTTTCTCAGGCAAATTGATCACCCGGAGAGGTGGCATAAATTGGCAGTCCATATTTAACCCCTGTGCACTTTTTCCTATCTGTCTCTCTCCAATCGCTCCTTCTTGACTGAAGATCGTGGTCCTGGTTAGATCCCAATCGCGAAAGGATCCACGCTTTCTACTCGCCTCTGTTGGTAGTTGTAGTTGGTAGTTGGTAGTCGTAAGTCATTTTACTGTTCGATTAAATGAGTGCCCAGAACGCGAGGGTCTACTTTTAGACGATATTATTTTTAAATAAAAATTTTTTAATCGATTTACTATACCTAAAATCTCTCTTGAGACACCCTGTTTATGCCGTGTGCGTGCATATAGGACAAGGACAGCAATAAATAAAGAGTAAGACGGCACTGTTAGACGTTCACTCGTTCAACTACGTACGTTTGTCAGGCGCTGACTATAAAGGCTAATTTGACGGGAAAATTCACACCGGATAGGCACATGAAAATGATGTTGAGATTAACTTCTGAATTTCTTACCGGTTTCTTCTCAGTACAATCAGCGTTCCATACCAAAACTTATTAGAATAAAGTTTGACGATCAATACAGCATGTCATATCCGCACACATTATGTGGAGTTTGTGAGGCGGAAAATTGATATGTGTGCGGCTATTTCAATCAAAACATGTATTATACACAGAAAAGTAATGCCTTCTAAACTAATTTATTTACTACTTACTACAGCCAACGACTTTGTCTGCGTATTATTAGTATTTAATTTGCTAGAATACCTGCGTATGTACTTTAAGAATTATTAATATTTTAAATAGTATTTATTGGGAGAGTTTTCGATAAATGAACAAAGTCTACTTCTACTTAAAACTGTATTAATTTCAACTTTAAAGTTATAAGTATATAGTAAAGTGTGAATAGGAGGAATTTATTAGGAAAAATAACTTTCAATTCGATACACAAATAGATGCATGAATCAAATGCGATTCACAGGCGAGGGAACCTGTTATAATTTATTAATGTAGTACACACTATCATAGAATCATGCGGTATATAAATACGAACCATAACCATATATCTCATCTCATTCAATACCCACTAAACAAATTGCACAGCGAGCTTAAAGAAGCTTTCCCTTTAAACAACCAGCACATGAAACAATGTATGCGAGCCATTGGCGCCGCCATATTGGCTTTGCCTGTAATGCGACTTGCGATAAATGGATGTAAAAATTACAAGCGATGGGAGAATTTAACAAAATCTTTCGCATTTATAATATCAGTCGGGATTTTCACGTAGTACGCGTGTTACAAGCTCCGAGCAATATACTCTCATTAAATCCACATACGATAAAAAGCACAGCGTGCAATATAAATTTTAATTATGTTTATTTTCTTTATTAGTACGGCTGCGGTTATATTTATTCAATAAGTTTGTGGAGAAACGTGATGACTCGGTGGTGATGTGGATACTTAACGTGCAATCAACATAATTTACTATAACTTTAAGAACTGGGCTGGAGACCGTTGTGTCACTGAGATGCTGCATTACCGAAAGGAGTAGGAACCAAGAGACGGAGCTTTATACATCTCCTGCCCCTATAGATTTTGTGTGAGACGACTTCATCCGGAAGACCAGAGAGGAATGCCTTAACTTACCTCTGGCTCCCCGTTTTCCAGCTGACGGCGGTCCTGCTGGTGGGTATTGGCTTGTGCCATAATACCCACTAAAACCCAGTGACACCCTCGTCAACATGTGATGATGTTGTCAGAGGTCCGGTTGCACATTCTCTCTGACGAGCCAGGTTGTGATACACAAATCAGTTCGAGGGTTCCAGGTGGAGGTATAAAGTGTTCGTAACGAAGCGTACTTCCTCCCAGCTTCTTTCTTCGAAAAAAAGAGGCATCTGGTGCTTTTTCTCTCCCTTTCTCCTCCCCAACCAAGTTAGTCTATCACACTTGCTATTGAGAGTTCCCTGTCTCCTCCCTCGTGGAGTCTCAGTCTCCCGACCCACAGACTGGGTGCGTAAATGCATATTTCAGCGACAAAAACAATATTCACGTGTCCATGGGACCTTCACGGTTCAGACATTAACATAAATTTAATAAGAAGTAGTTATTTTGGCATTACAGTCTTCCAAAACGGGACCGTGTTTATTTACCTGGGAAAGGGCGCGTGCGGGCGGCGGCCTGCTGCACCAGGTGAGCACGATAACATCTGCCGGACACCCGGCCTCGCCGAGCAATCAATGGGCGATCGCCGCATGTCCCTGTGCCGTATGCCTCCGAATATTACGTTTTTAAAACGTTTTTACGGCGTCTCCGACACGATTCGTTGGCGCCCTTGACTCTAATCTATACATCTAGCAAGTTACCGCAAGATAGCACGTGTATGAGTGATTACATGGACACGTATAACCAACAAGTCCGCCGCCGCATCGGCCTGATCTAAACTCAAAACTACTCATCGGATTTTATTAGGTTTTCACCAATAGATAGAGCGGTTCATAGAGAAGGTTCATGAGTACAATGTAAGATGAGTTTGTGTAAATTGGTTGAAATGTAACGATAATGCTCGAAAGCCTCGGAATAAAGGCTGGCTTTAGAGATAGAACACAACAATACATAGTACGCATAGTAGGATAATTTCCTTTTTTATAAAAGTATAAAGAAGTCCCCGATGGCATATATCTCCTAAAAATTGCCCCGTACTTTACGGGAATTGGGTTACAGTATTAACTGAAATACATTACTTGAAGCATTTCATGTATATTATATAATTATTTTTGGAATTTAGTATTAAAAATATTCGCGTGAAAGTAAATCCAAGAACTTTTGTTACACCGGCGTCAGAGTTGTTTTAACTATTGTTTATATTAGTTTCATTGATTGTTTAGGCGTAGTTCTTGTTGTTTTAGTTAAACCATAATCTATATCATTTGATAAAGTAAACGGTTATCAATCGAAGTTAAGCACTAGACGTGGAAATTACCCACGATCGAAAGAGAGAGATAAAACTTATGATTAAATAAAGAAAGTCCTATTTTTGTACTATATTATTATATTGTCGTGAGTCGTTGGTAAATATGCAAAATTTCAATCTAATCTTACGTTTTGAATTTATAAAAAAACGAGTTCAAAAATTTCGTTACATCCATTAAAAAGTAATTGTTATACGTGCGTTATCATTAAAGCATTCCGCTTCAGACAAAAATTATGAAAATGAGTTATGTCTCAATCGAAAAAGGATTTAGAATCTTTAATAAATTACCATTTCAAAACAATATCTAGTTGTCAAAATTCTATTTACATCTTTGCCCGTCTCGCTTATTATTTTTCCTCGGTAAAAATAAATCTCTTGTAATTGATTCCGCTTTTAGTTCAATTTGTCTTCGTTAAAACTCAATTTCCGTAGTTCATTTGTAAATAATAAATGACTTAGGTATTGGAGCGATGTGTTTTGTGCATGATTTTACCCGAAAAACAAATCAAATGGATCCGAAACAAGTCAATCTAAATTATGGCGTAGCCGCTGCCTATAACTACATTGTACCTCACTCAACAGCGCGCGACTCGGATGGGGATTAATGTACTGTACTGATCATTCCTGTTTATGTTTCCATTTATTATTTACTAGCTAACCTTCCCGGATTTGCACGGGTAGTAAAAACAGCATGTGATAACTCTTTCAACCATCGTAAGACCCCATGACCTTGATGCGATGCTCTACACAAATCCGCTAATTTTGCTTTCCAATTTAAAATTTGAATACTACATAACAATTTTTGGAAGAGAAAATACATATAGTGAGTTATACTTAACAGACACATAAACAGACATTTTATTAGATCTGTAAAACAGTCATTACTCTATCGTACATCTTCAAGATATCTCGATATATCCTCCTAGGGCATTCTCGAATAATTATACTCATCACGCCTCATTCCCTTCAGGGTAGGCAGAGACAACATCCTTCCACTTGCCACGATCCTTGCATATCTCCTTCGCTTCTTTCATTCTCATTAAACCTTTCATACAAGTTCGTCGGTTTAGAGTACTCTTGACCTGGCCGTTATTTAAAATGTCCTGGATTTGGTCCAGGAACGTTCGCCTTGGTCTTCCCCTTCCAACTTTCGCATTCACTCTTGACTCATAAATCCTTTTTGTCAGTCTCCTTTCATTCATTCTCTCTACATGCCCAAACCATCTAAGCATACCTTTCTCAATTTTAGTCACTACGTCTTCTTTTATACCACAACGTTCTCTTATCACACTATTTCTCACTCTGTCACTCAGTTTTAATCCACTCATGCTTCTCAACGCTCTCATCTCTACCGCATTTATTTTACTTTTGTGATTCTTCTGCCATACCCAACTTTCACTACCATACATAAGTGTTGGCACCAACACTCCAGCATGCACTGCCAGTCTAGCCCTTTGAGACACCATCTGGCTATTCATAAAAGCATGCAGAGCACCATTTACCATATTCCCTGCATTCACTCTCCTTTCGATATCACTTTCACATGTTCCATCTTTTGTAAATTTAGATCCCAAGTATACAAATTCTTTCACCTCTTCCACTTGTTCCCCATCTATCAAAATATTGCCATTCATCATAGATTCATCTCGTTCAAAAAGCATAACTTTCGTTTTGTTTACATTCACTTTCATTCCTTTCCCTTTCAAAGCTTCATTCATAATATTTAGCATCTCCTGTAGCTCATTAGCGGATGACGCAAGTATTACTTGATCATCAGCGTAGAGTAAACATTTGATGAGTAATTCATTCATTCTTAACCCATACATACTTTCCTTTAAATCTGTCCAACAGTTATCCATGAAAAGTTTGAACAGCCATGGTGACGCAACACTCGTAAATCTTTATCACGTGGGAATATAGATATATCACTTCTCAGTGAGCGTTTACGTCACATTTCAAGTAAATAGGACCTATAGTTTCGGATATTTCGTGATGAAAATGAGTGTCATTTGGCTTACATATTTAATCTTAACTGAACTTCTTCTAAGATTAAATCTATTCCATTGGTCTGCCACTTCAACCGAATATAAACAATAAAAGCCACACTAATCATTGTAACTCTATTTTTAACTAAAGTAAAGTAAAAACATCTGTTCTATGAGCGAGAAGGCCTGTGCCCAGCAGTGGGAAGTTAATGGACTGCAATTTACCTTACTTTACAGGATAACAAAGCCGTTAAGTCATTTTTTTAATCTGTTATACTTTAGGATTAAAAATCCTTTAGTGACGATTCCTATAGTAAGGTTCGTTAATTGTGTTTTTGCATATTATATATGAAAAATATGGAGAAAACCATTCGTTATGAACGTATACCTAATTTCAAGACAATCGGACCATTATGTAGTTTTGGAGATATGTTAATCTTCATATGATATCATATACCCTAAAATCACATCTGAGTACAATCTTTTAAACAGTTTATCCTTTATTTAAAATTTTTAATGAAATTGTAATCGAAGATAAGACATAAGACAAAATGGACCATGCACACACAAAATACAAAATTATAAATATTATTTTGTATCACGCATTCGTATATTATAACACAAATTAAAAAAACGGTGGATATGAAGTTTACTAGTTTTTTCCCGTGATAACAATCGCGTAGCACCGGGTCCCGTGGGAATATGGGAAAACCTTAGCATTCCGTTTAATGCCGAAGAATAAAAGAGGAAGAAGCATAGGTTCCCCGCTGACATTGTCGTTAGTTTTGTCTATAATTCAATCTCCAAAGTGTGGGCTTTGGTGGGTATTGTTGGTGCAATCAAAGATTTTATTAATTAACGCTGTTTATAATGTCCAATCACTTAATGTTCCCAAATTACACAAACACATCAACAGAACACATTAACACTAATAGTTAAGAACGCGACAGTTTCAACAGTTGACTGCTCCGGCGGTCCGTCACTCGAGAACTGGCGAACACGCCGCTGGCTCACGACCCATTGACTCTTGTCGCCGATTGATGGCGCTGGCATTCCGGAACTCTACTTGACTGCGATTCATAAATATTTAGCGTAAAGAAATGAAATACAATTAAATAATAAAAGTTTGTTAATCTAATAAAAATATAATTAATTTACAAACTCAAATTGGAACCAAATCACAGACTATCAACAACTTATTAAACCAAAGGTAAATGAAATAAAGAAAAAGGTGATCTAACCACTTCGTATCTACAGACTGTGTTGACAGCAGAATGCCTCTAGCGTCCGCATGTAGCCATGATTTATAGCCGCATAAATGCAAATAGCGGCTAATGTCCAATGACGACTGTCGCAGCGGTCGATGTCTAACTATATATATTATTCTCACCGTCTACCTTAATTACCTGTGGGTGTAAGGGGGAAACGCGTCCCAGTCCGTTCTCCAAACGCCAACCTCACCTGCACGCGGTGCACCCTGCTCCTACTGACGAGGCTCTGGCGACCGACAAATGGCGGTATAACCATTCTATATAGCTGACCTAAATACCACAGACCGATAACGGGCAGCAGCGTTATCGGTGC
Organism: Elymnias hypermnestra; assembly: GCA_015832385.1. Lineage (NCBI taxonomy): Eukaryota > Metazoa > Arthropoda > Insecta > Lepidoptera > Nymphalidae > Elymnias > Elymnias hypermnestra. Next base: position 246,609 of record JACTOM010000879.1, on the reverse strand, counting down.
GAGAAGGTCAGCACTGCGATCACCAACCCGCCTGCCAAGCGTGGTGATTATCGGCAGAAACCACAAATGACTAAAACAAGGCAGCAACGGCCCCCAGTCCCCGGCAGCCCCGCTATTCCTAGCTCTGGCAGCGGTTATGGTAACGGCGGGGCAGGGGGTGCTAAGAATCTCCGGAAGAGATTCCGCTGCCAACCCCGACGACTTGACCTGGCAACATACAACGCACGCACTTTGAGGACCGACGAAAAGATCTTCGAACTGGAAGAAGCAGTAAACAAGTTACACTGGGATATTATAGGATTGTCCGAAGTCCGTAGAGAGGGGGAGGACACGATAATCCTCGAATCCGGTAACTTGTTTTACTACCGGGAAGGTGAAGTTCAATCTCAAGGTGGTGTCGGATTCCTTGTCCACAAATCCCTCGTCAACAGCATTGTAGAAATTAACAGCGTGTCCAACAGGGTAGCGTACCTGATACTCAGAATCACCAAACGGTATTCGCTGAAGGTCATCCAGGTTTACGCACCCACATCATCACATCCGGATGAGGATGTAGAGGTTATGTATGAGGACATATCCAGGGCCATGCATACCTCTCGGACATTCTACAATGTTGTGATGGGAGATTTTAACGCAAAACTCGGCGAACGAAGTGGGGCAGAGTTGAGAGTGGGGCAATATGGCTATGGGCAACGGAACCAGAGGGGACAGATGCTCGCTGATTTCATGGAAAAGGAGGGACTCTACATGATGAACTCCTTTTTCAAGAAACAGCCGCTCCGAAAATGGACCTGGCTGAGTCCCGATGGTTCCACGAGAAATGAGATAGACTTCATCATGTCTACGAAACGGAACATATTCAATGATGTCTCTGTGATCAGTAAAGTGAAAACTGGGAGCGATCACCGCATGGTAAGAGGCACATTGAATATCAACGTCCATCGAGAACGGTTCAGACTGGTGAAGTCTACGCTCCGACCTACTCGTGCCCAAATCCAAGACCCCGAGAGCTTTCAACTAGAGCTGCAAAACCGCTTCGACGGCCTTGAAGAATGCGAATCTGTGGATGAGGTTAACAATAGGCTAGTAGAAACTGTTCATATGGTTGGGACTAAGTACTTCAGAGCCCGTAAAAAGAAAACCAAGAGATTCTCTGACTACACTCTCAATCTCATGGAGCAAAGACAGACAATGAGCTTACAGTCAGCAGCGGACGCGTCCGATTACCGGCGTATCAACAGACAGATCTCCAAATCACAAAAACGTGATCTGCGAACCTTCAATACGGAGCGCATCAAAGACGCTATTGAACGCAATAAAGGCTCCAAAGTGTTCGCAAGAGACCTGTCTATTGGTCAGCGCCAGCTTACGCGGCTGAGGACCAGTGATGGCAAGCTCATTGCGTCGAAACCAGAGATTTTGAGCGAGGTCGAGAATTTCTATGGACAGCTATACTCATCGACTGTCAAGCCTATTGACTGTTTGGCTGCAGATCCCAGAGCCAAACTAACCCGACACTACACTGAAGACATCCCGGACGTCAGTCTGTACGAGATTAGTATGGCTCTCAAACAGATGAAGAACAGCAAGGCACCAGGTGATGACGGAATCACAGCAGAACTCCTGAAGGCGGGTGGAAAACCGGTACTCAAAGTCCTTCAGCGAATGTTCAATTCCGTCATCCTCGATGGCACAGTGCCGGAGGCATGGCATAGGAGCGTGGTGGTTCTGTTTTTCAAGAAAGGCGACAAGGCCTTATTGAAGAACTACAGACCTATCGCGCTGTTAAGTCATGTCTACAAACTGTTCTCGAGAGTCATTACGAATCGTCTCGTTCGCAGATTTGACGACTTCCAGCCTCCCGAACAAGCCGGTTTCCGAAAAGGCTTTAGTACCATAGACCACATCTTTACGCTGCGGCAGATTATACAGAAGACCGAAGAGTATAATCGGCCACTTTGCTTAGCGTTCGTGGACTATGAGAAAGCCTTCGATTCGGTGGAAACATGGGCCGTGTTGAGATCTTTACAGAGATGCCGAATTGACTACCGGTACATACACGTGTTGAAGTGCTTGTACGAAAACGCCACCATGTCAGTCCGTATACAGGACCAAAGCACAGCGTCTATCCAACTGCAACGTGGAGTGCGACAGGGAGATGTTATCTCCCCGAAGCTTTTCACTGCGGCGCTGGAAGACCTTTTTAAGCTTTTGGAGTGGAACGGACTGGGCATCAACATCAACGGCGAGTACATCACTCATCTACGGTTTGCCGATGACGTAGTCATTATGGCAGAGACTCTCGAAGATCTCAATACAATGCTGGATGACCTCAGCAGAGTTTCTCAACAGGTGGGCCTGAAAATGAACATGGATAAGACGAAAATTATGTCTAATATCCATGTACCGCCTCACCCAGTCATCGTTGAGAACTCAGCTCTCGAAATTGTTGACGAGTACACATACCTGGGACATATAGTCCAGCTAGGTAGATCCAATTTCGAGAAGGAGGTCAACCGCCGAATCCAACTCGGTTGGGCTGCGTTCGGGAAGTTACGCCAGATATTTTCGTCTGATAACCCTCAGTGCCTGAAGACCAAAGTCTTCGAACAGTGCGTGTTGCCAGTGATGACCTACGGTTCTGAGACATGGTCGCTGACTATGGGCCTCATGCGGAAGCTCAGAGTCACTCAGCGTGCGATGGAGAGGGCTATGCTCGGAGTTTCTCTACGTGATCGAATCAGAAATGAAGAGATCCGTAGTAGAACCAGAGTCACCGACATAGTCCTGCGAATCGCGAACCTGAAGTGGCAATGGGCGGGGCACATAGTCCGAAGGACCGATGGACGTTGGGGGCCAAAGGTGCTGGAGTGGCGACCCCGCACCGGACGGCGCAGTGTAGGGAGACCCCCCACAAGGTGGACCGACGACATAAAGAGGGTCGCCGGTAGCCGCTGGAGCCAGGCGGCGCAAGATCGGGCCTTGTGGACGTCATTACGTGAGACCTATGTCCAGCAGTGGACGTCCATCGGTTGAAGCGACGACGACGACGACGACGACCTTAATTACTCTTAATTAAGTAGCTATCATTAAGCTTGTCTGGAATAAATCGCTGGACAAGACCGCCTTTTCCGCTCGGTGAAATCAAAGTTCCGAACCTGTGGTGGATACGTTGCATACGGACAGACTACTTCAAAAAAAGTTTTTTAAATCTACTTGAAAACACACGTTAACTGTACAGTGGTGAAGTGAGGCCTTAATATTTTGATTTAATTTGAAAAGACACAAACAAACACACCACACACACTCTTTTATACACTCGGCTTAATACCCACATTTTCTTTTATTATTGTCTTGCTACATTAATTTTATTTCTGTTTTCACTGGAGCGGTGGTTGAGCATGGTAAACAGTAATACGGGTCTCCCAACTTTTTGGATGCTTCTTGAAGAGCAATAAGACATTTTCATTTTATTTTGAAGTGTTATACTCTGGTGTGCGCACGCCCTTCCAAGTTCCAGGGCGAGGGCACGTCTGGAGCGAGCGAGCGCTATCGCACGGGACATCGCGGTTGGAGGGTAAACATCTAATCTACCATACAAACAAGCTTTTTGAATTGCCTCTAAGCCTATCAAATAGCAAATTAAATTGCCCACGTCCACATACGTATACTATCTACACCAACACTAGCTGACCCGCGCGACTTCGTCTTCACTTCAACTTACGTCGCCAACTTTGTCAAAAGAAAGACTATAAAAAAGAATAGGACTTGCTGTAATTTTAATAAAATAAACTGAAAATATGATATATTTCGAAGGTGAATACCATATAACTTTTATTTTACAATCATTTATTTAAAACACTGTTATCCCAATCCCAGATTGCAAAAGAATGAGTCCCATCAACAGATAACCAGCATGTTTATAGCATAGAATCTGCATTTGATACGTCCGGTATAATGACATTATAATAACAAAGTATAGGGACAATATCATGACAACATAAGAATAGCATCCAGTATAATAAAATCTTGATTAACAAATGATTCAATAAAAATAATATTAAATAATGTTTCCAACGCCTTTCTTTCGAATATAAAAGTAGAAGTGAAAATCGATCAAGACGTGACAGGACTCCCGTCATTTTAGTTTTTTAAATCATTTTTTATATATTATCCAAAATTGATATGTGTGAAAAAACTCTATCTAAACGATTAAGACGATTCAAAAGTGCTGCCAATATCATATTGATTTAAAAATAAAGATTTAATTTGATATTAGTAAGTGTTATTAGCTTAGACAGTATCATGACTTGTCATCACTAAAACTGTGAAGAAAACTTCTTCATTGTATTAAATTTTATATTAAATATGGCTTACATATAAAGGGGTTTTGAGGTCATATATACTTACACGTACCTCACGAAAACTTATTCACACTTACAAGATATTCAAATATTATAACTTAAAAATGGCATATCCCTCGAAAAGTCAAGTATACACCAACAAAATTCTAGGTCATTCCTATTACGTCGGAAGGAAAATGTTCTCTTCTTTATTTATTTTACAAATAGTGGAACTCGTGTTGCGGGTTTTGAACTTAATTAATGTACAAAGTTTTACCGCAGATTTTTTTGTTAGCAGTCGGTAATTGTTTTTTTGACAACAAATACATTTTGTTGTACAATACCTTTGTGGCGAAATACTCCCAGACCGGTTCGATCGGTCGATTAAATGGAGTAGACTGTATTAATTGATTAATTCTGTATTATGAGGTTTTGAATGAGGGATATCAACTGTACAACATGTCCACTTACTTTGATCGACTTCAAAGGACGTCTTTAGTCTGTACCATACAGGTAGGAGGCTGAAAGCCAGGGTCTGTCTTTTCTCCAGCACACAGAAGTTAAATAATCACCCAAGAAAATTACGACAGCAATTGTAACAGCAACTTTCTTCTGTCACGTCGGAGACAGAGTCAACGTGACTGATTGAAATTCGCGTTCTATAGACTTGATAATACAGAATACGAGAATGATAACAGACAAACGATACAAATATTATAAAATAATAGACGAAACGAAATAAGGATACTCAAAAAGATATTCGATAAATATACTCGATTCTTCAACCTTAACCTAGTAATTTATAAAAGTTTAAATTTACATTAAATATGTCGATTTCGTATTTGACATTTGTGTGATCAGAGTCTCTTATGCTGGTGTATGGTGCTGTTGTTGTAAGAGAAATAGTGCAGATTGTGTATGTTCAAATAGTGGAGAGAATCAAAGGTTTTAGTTAATGTGAGTAGGTGGGTTTTATAAACATTTACAAAGATGGATAATATGCACGACACATTCCAGGACAGGGGTCAGTTAGGAGTTTAAAATATCTATAAATATGTCTAATGTAAGTTGTTAATTAATGTTAGAAGTTCAACGTTTCCCTGTCCGAGCGTAATTTCATCAGAATTAATTCCCCCCTCCACGAGGCCCGCCGGTTGTACGATATTTCCGAAGTTATAACATGCGAACCGGCGAAAAGTTTGCACTAGTTTATTTACACTTAATTAATATTCAAGTTGGAGTTATTTTGCGATAACATTTGGACAAACCTACTCAGATTGTATTCGTAAAATAACTTATCGATTTTTAGGGGGCAAGCGTGATCCTACGGAACTGCTTGTAGGTTGAAATAACTTTCAACCGAGGGAGATGCATTTACACGCCCAGATTGTAGAATAGGAGAAAAGACCTCTCAATACCCACTAAAACCTAACGGAACCCTCTGCATCCGTCAATAGAACAGAGGATGGTTCGCACAATCTTCTCGTTTTTATATTTCTGACAGATTAGCGCTTGATAGTGATCATACCTGGTAAGTGATGATACAATTTAATCTCTCCGTTTGGCGGTATATCTTCGCTGGTAGGGTGGTAACTAGCCACGGCCGAAGCCTCCCAACAGTCCAGATTTAGACAAATTATAAAATGCAATTTCCTAAATTCGACCTAGAGGAGATCGAACCCGTGCCCTGTTCTTGCGAGCATTCGCATCGCGGCGTCAGTGAGGTCTAAAATATCGCGGATGAATCCGACTGAAAGCTCGCATCTAGTACCCCGCCTCATTCGAGATGAAACATCGGAAATTCGATCCCAAGACTTCTGCTAATGAGAAAATCAAAAGACTATTTGATTATTGTACAAAGAGTCATGGCTTCGAATCCTGGACAAATACCACTTGATTTCTACCAAAAGACTTATGTAGTGTGTTATTTAGATACTGTCTTAGACTACATCATAATATACTATCACAAGATAGCAACAAAGTGCATAAGAATTGAGAACAAATAATCAAATCAGACAATATTATTTATATACAGAAAAGGCCTATGATCGAGTGGTGAGGAACGAGCTGTGGTCAACGTTATCTACGTATGGGGTGAGAGGTAATCTGATTATAGAATTGAAGTCTCTCTATGAGGGTTCTAGTGCTTGTGTCAGAATAAACGGGGCATATACGGAGTGGGTTCCTGTCGAAAGAGGTGTTCGACAGGGATATATTGCGTCACCGTGGCTGTTCAACCTATTCATGGATAACTGTTTGACAGATTTAAAGGAAAGTATGTATGGGTTAAGAATGAATGAATTACTCATCAAATGTTTACTCTACGCTGATGATCAAGCAATACTTGCGTCATCCACTAATGAGCTATCCGAGCTACAGGAGATGCTAAATATTATGAATGAAGCTTTGAAAGGGAAAGGAATGAAAGTGAATGTAAACAAAACGAAAGTTATGCTTGTTGAACGAGATGAATCTATGATGAATGGCAATATTTTGATAGATAGGGAACAAGTGGAAGAGGTGAAAGAATTTGTATACTTGGGATCTAAATTTACAAAAGATGGAACATGTGAAAGTGATATCGAAAGGAGAGTGAATGCAGGGAATATGGTAAATGGTGCTCTGCATGCTTTTATGAATAGCCAGATGGTGTCTCAAAGGGCTAGACTGGCAGTGCATGCTGGAGTGTTGGTGCCAACACTTATGTATGGTAGTGAAAGTTGGGTATGGCAGAAGAATCACAAAAGTAAAATAAATGCGGTAGAGATGAGAGCGTTGAGAAGCATGAGTGGATTAAAACTGAGTGACAGAGTAAGAAATAGTGTGATAAGAGAACGTTGTGGTATAAAAGAAGACGTAGTGACTAAAATTGAGAAAGGTATGCTTAGATGGTTTGGGCATGTAGAGAGAATGAATGAAAGGAGACTGACAAAAAGGATTTATGAGTCAAGAGTGAATGCGAAAGTTGGAAGGGGAAGACCGAGGCGAACGTTCCTGGACCAAATCCAGGACATTTTAAATAACGGCCAGGTCAAGAGTACTCTAAACCGACGAACTTGTATGAAAGGTTTAATGAGAATGAAACAAGCGAAGGAGATATGCAAGGATCGTGGCAAGTGGAAGGATGTTGTCTCTGCCTACCCCTATGGGAATGAAGCGTGATGCTATGTATGTAATGTATTTAATATTATTTAACACACCTCATCTCGTCTGACCGCGATAAACTCAAAACTACTAAACAGATTTTCATGCGGTTTTCACCAATGGAAAGAATAAATGATTTGAAAGATTTTGATATATGATTTGTCTAGGTTTTGTGCAAAGTGGTTGTAATATGACGAGTGTTGGAAAGGTCAAGTAACCTGGGAGTTTTCATCGGAAACACTGCCTAATCTCTTAGAGATATAACGAAACAATATATGGCAGTATAGGTATATCTTTTAAGGACTCACTATGTCCATGTTAGCTTCTAGGAAGGAAGTTATACATACGGATAGAGAACAAAACTTCCCACGACAGAAAACGTGTTCTCTACTTAAATGTAGTAAATAAGTGGACATTTTCATTTGAAGCTGTCTTTAAAAGCTAAAAGCCTCCATCAAGTTTGAAGAGGTGTTTGAATATAAACCTCTGAAATGTTTTTTTTGGGCCGAACTTATCTTTATGGAATAGTTTCCTGAAATTTACGGATATATTCAGGTTATCGTCCGGGGAATAACCGGGATATGTTAATTCGCAGCCAATGTAAATAGGCTCGGTAATTTATGTCGCTGGAACATTCGGGAAGCTTGGGACTTGTCCGAGCACACTTCGCTTTCAATGTACTCCGCGAGATTCGCTAACTTTGAATAAACACTGGCATAATTGATATGCTTTACATCACATTTACTCCATTGTCATATCATAAACATGTCGGTACAAAGATATTTATAACTAGTTAATGTTTTTTAACATAACCTGTAAGCTTGCCTGGAAGAAATTGGTTTTGTTGCATTTTTAATACAAATCCTGTTTCTTTTTTCTCTTTCACTCTCTCTCTTTCTCAAAATTCAGACAAGATCTTTTGGACCTGGAAGAAATCACAAAAATTAGTTGAGTAGTTTTGGAGTTATTTGGTAAAGAACAAACCAAAATAAAAACGAGTTATTTGCCACCACAAAAATCGTGTTAAATATTGTCGTCGTCGTCGCTTCAACCGATGGACGTCCACTGCTGGACACAGGTCTCACCTATGATGCCCACAAGGCCCGATCTTGTGCCGCCTGGCTCCAGCGGCTACCACCTTTATATCATTATTACTCTTTATATCATCTGTCCACCTTGTGGGTAGTCTTCCTATCCAGCACCTTCGGGCCAAAGTCGATCGGTCCGTCGGACTATGTGCCCCGCCCATTGCCACTTCGGTTCGCGATTCGTAGGGCTATGTCGGCGACTTGTTCTACACTGTTCTGCATTGTTCGAAGAGCTTCGTCTTCAGGCACTGAAGGATAGTGGATGAAAAGATCTGTTGAAGTTTTCCGATTGCTGCCCAGCCGAGTTGGATTCGGCGGTTAACCTCCTTCTTGAAATTGGATCTACCCAGCTGGACTATGTGTCCCAGGTATGTATACTAGTCTACACTTTCAAGTGGTGAGTTCTCAACAATGACTGGGTGGTGCGGAACATGGATATTGGACATAACTTTCGTCTTATCCATGTTCATTTTTAAGCCCAGCTGTTGAGATCTGCTGAGGTCATCGACCATTGCATTGAGATCTTCCAGAGTAACTTCGTAACTAGCCTTCCAACGCCGCAGTAAAGAGTTACGGGGAGATTACATCTCCCTGTCGCATTCCACGGTGCAGTTGGATAGATTCTGTGCTATGATCCTGTATACGGACTGAGATGGTGTACATACACGTACCGGTAGTCAATTCAGCATCTCTGTAGAGATCTCAACACGGCCCAAGTTTCCATCCAGTCGAAGGTAAACATGTATATTCTTTATTTAAGTAGATTCTTTAAACTCTTTTGAATGACATGTTCAACCATTGGTAACTAATATACCACTTGATCGGAAGTCTACAAATATAGGGAATATACTTTCAGAACCAAAGGAGAACAAAATTATATTTTCTTGAAGAAAAAAACTTACTACTTACGTACTTCCGTACTAATAAAATATATCCTACCAATATTGTAAATACAAAGTAGATGCGATTGCAGTATAGATGAATAATGTTAAGATTTGGTTCAAATTTGGTATACATATAGTTTATGATTCGGATTAACATTTGGGATACTTTTAACCCAACAAGGAACTTGACTTTACTCCTGTAGTCGTGATAAAGAATATAGGTGGCACTGTAGCTGCAGAGTTTTGGTTACTTCAATATAGATGACGTTAGTAGATCGCGAGCTGCAGCTAGTCATTTCGTAGCAAATAATAAAGAAGCCGGCCATATTACATGAAGATTCCCTTTAATAAAATGTATAGGAAGACGGCGGAGTTTTTAATTAATTCCCGTCGCCCGTGAAGACCTTGCTGCTACAGCGTCAACTCGTTAAAACAGTGTTTATTAAGATGTTTCCTCGGCGGATTATCCGCGGACGTGTCTATTCAGGATTTAATCTATCTCCCATCTCTTATTATTCATGACATAAATTTGTTCGGTGAGGAAGGCATTACACGAAAACTCATTAAAACGAGGACGCGGTCTGACTTTTCAAATGAGACACGTTAAGTCCACGCGTGGGGTTCATTGTCATTCGCGGAGAGCGCCGTTGCTTATTAAACCGACGGCTTTTACTCATTTATGAACTTCACTCTGATACTTAATTAAAGTTGCCGCGACCTCTGAAGGCGCTGTCAAACTTTGAAGGCGATGTCGCCGAGCTGTAATGTGCACACGACCGGGGAACTACCGACACACACGTAGTCGCATGAACGTGGGAATCCCCGTCCCACAGATTGCCACCATAGCTTATTTTAACAAAAGATGTGCCCTGTCATCATGCGTGAACTTCTTGACCTATTTCGCTAATTCGTTTGTTTGCTGTGCTTATTATAATGAGAAGGTTTTCGAGAAAGAAAAAATTAAAAAAGTTGCGTGGGTCAGCAGAAATTTTAAGAAAAATTCACCTCTATAGTTACTTTTTTAATATAACATTATGGCGTTTAACACAATGACCTTTTTTTTTATCTCGCTGGGAAATGCTTTTATGCACTGACCCCGACCGTGTGTCAGGAGTGTGGGACTCGGCGAACAAGCAGACCTCGCAATACCCACTAAAACCCAGCGGAACCCTCTTCATCCATGAATGAAGCACCAGGGGTTCAACTTTCGCATTCATCCCTGGTGCCCCGAATGAATCCGACTGAGGATTCTCGACGATGGACGGACTTACGCTTACAAACGCTGCCTTGTAGCCCGCCTCCTCCGGCGGTATGAGGGAGCATCCATTGCAATCTCCCTCTCTCGTTCGTGGGCCTCCT
>JACTOM010000879.1:219989-234443 GCA_015832385.1 Elymnias hypermnestra | reverse complement strand
CTAAATACTGGCAGAGAGGAACTAATCCAAACTATTGCAAATTTTAAGCCACATATTGCCACTATAACAGAAACGTGGTTAACTCCAACGTCTTGTATTAAGATGTGTATAAGAGACATCTCTCCGGTTGTGTCGGATTACCGTCACATCGGACTATGAGAGTGAAGGAATAGAGAGTGCACTTGTGTACTATGCCTGCCAATCCGCAGTGGTGGGTCTATGCTCTAAAGACCCTCTCTCATATGAGCGAGGAGGCCTGTGCCCAGCAGTGGGACGTTAATGGGCTGCTACTTACTTACTTTACTTTTCCCTGGTACTCTGAGATACTCCCGCTGGAAAATTAGGAACTTGGAAATTAGGGTAGGAGCAGCACAAATCTACGCCTCCTACCTCCCAACTTCCTGCGCCAGAGAAGTAGAGCGTATATAGAGTTCGCCCTCTGCCTCTCATGTGCCTCCTTCCTTCAATAACAGATTCACAGAAGGAGGCCGCTGCCCTCCATTCCTTTTCACTAGTGAGCATTGCGTCAATTATACCCTCCAACGAAAGATCCCTTTCGACCAACGACGTCAAAAGATGCCGCTGGAGTCCCCAAGCCGGTCATTTTACCACAATGTGCTGCACCGAATCAATAGATGCATCACACTCATGGCAGGGGGGCCTTTCCTCTCGGCGAACAATCTGATGCAGGTACTTGCCGGAACAACGGAATGTCAGGTCAGCACCTGCACCGGCCTGTAAGAAAAAGTTCCGTGGCCCCTAGACAACCATTTATCCAAGTGTGGACGGATCGCCCCCACCGTAACCACACTTGCTGTTGGAAATTCCAGGTCATCCCTCCACCTTTGGGTCAATGCTCTCTCTGCTGAAGACCTAATCCTCCTAATATCGTCCGCATTCGTTAGTGCCAGAGTCTCCACCCGAAGTTGCTAATGGGGGTTGCCTGCCAGAAAAGTGCTCTAGACCCAGACTTCGGATCCGGTCCGTTAACAAATTCGTTCCAACTTCACCTAAAAGGGCTGCCTCCTCGTAGGGTGGACAAAAGGCCCTGATATACTCCAGATTAAATTGAAAAACTCTGTCAATTCAGCTAGTGTACCTATATTTGTTTATTTAGGCAGAAAAGCAGATGGACATAACGCCAACGCTCAAGTAACTAATTAATATTTGAATAATTGTAAATAATATGTGCAAGTCTAGTTCCACCTAAGGTGTAATACAACCGTATCTAGACACAGTGTGTGGCTGCTGGCTCACTTAGCTGCGGTGTCGGTTGTCAGCAGGCTTTAGGGAACAAATCTGCTAATCTCACTTCGCTAGTCCGACTGGGTCGTATCAGGCAGACAACTAGAACAAACATATATCATGTACTAGCCTGCAAATTCGTTTAAACATATTACTGAAGGCTTAATTAATTTAGCAAAATAAGGAATACTATTTTCCGATTGTTCAAAATTTTATCTCACAATTAATCTCGCTCTCTTGCTCTGCCATTAATTACACCCTCTTATAAAACTTCTCATTCGAAAAATAATAACTCCAGCAATCACAGCAGACGTTACAACGTACAACTTCAAACGGAAGTTGTAATGAAACGAGCAAACAAAACCGGAAGTTGCACATGTCAATATTTTACTAATATAATTGCAGAGACTTTAGCCTAATATAAAAATATAGTCTAATAAAAATCTCCTATAATATTTTTCTGAAACTTAAAAATTATGACATTAAATAATGTGCACTAACGACTATTGACTGTAACGAGAAGTCCAAAATCTGCATCTTATGACATGTTCGTATACTATACTTGTGATCTTCACTACTCGCTGGTCTCCCGGATGTGATCGCCTTGTTACCAATCCCGTAGATATATGGGGAAATAATAAAAGAAATCCCTTAGTACACGAAGTTTACGGATTTATTTAATATAGATAGATAGTATACTTTATTGAACACCACAAAAAACATAATACAATGACTTAACTTAAAATAATTCTAGTGTACAATGGGCGGTCTTATCTCTATTTAGCGATCTCTTCCAGACAACCCCACGTATAGGGAAACCGTCAAAGAAAGGAGAGAGAAGGTAGGCGGTGTTTATAAGTTAAAAGGGAAACATATATTACTTGAAATAGATACAAACATATCAATACGAATACATATATATATATATATATATACGTTTTACACTACATGTTTCTTGAATGTGGAGATACTTTGGCACTGGCGAAATTTGACAGGAAGCGCGTTCCAGAGGTTAATTGCACAAATTGTAAAGGATTTATGAAAAAAATTTGTTTTACAGTATTTTGACTGTAGCGCCAATTCTTCAGCACGGCGTGCATTAAGCGTAAACTCGAATTTATCTTTAAGATAACGCGGAGTTTTTGGGTTAAACAATACACAGTACAGAAGAGTGAGAAGGTGCAAGTTCCGGCGAAGTCTGATTGGAAGCCACTTGAGCTTTGAACGAAAATCTGATATATGGTCATATTTGCGCAAGCCAAATATAAACCGAATGGCGGTGTTTTGAAGTCGCTCATTTTTATTCAACTGCTCCTCGGTAAGATCTGGGAAGCTTGCGTCAGCGTAGTCGACAATACTGAGAAGTAGTGACTGTGCTAGCATAATTTTGGTGGGAATGGGCAAGAATTCTTGCAGGCGGCGTAGGGACTTCATGGCATGGTAGGGACAATATACTTCCTTTTAAATAAAAAATACACCATTTTCTTCGTTAACTCGTTGCCATTTTGATACTAAATACATTAATATCTCTCTAACAGTAAGACTTGCTGCTATTCGTATAAAACTGGACAGGTTTTTCAAAAAGCTAGAGGGTGTCTCGAAGGGCCAGACTGGCTGTGCAAGGAGTGTTGATGCCAATACTTGTGTGTGGTAGTGAACGTTGGGCATGGCAGAAGAAGCATAAAAGTGACATGAGAGCGTTGAGAAGTTTGAGTGAATTGAAACTGAGGCACAAAGTAGGAAATAGTGTGATAAGAGAACGTTGTGGTGTAAAAGAAGATGCACATAGAGAGAATGAATGAAAGGAGACTGACAAAAAGGAATTATGAGCCAAGAGTGAATGGGAAAGTTGGAAGGGGAAGACCAAGACGAACGCTTCTGGACCAAATTCAAGACATGTTAAAACGGTATCAGGTCAAGAGTACTCTAAACCAATTGAGAATGAGGCGTGATGCTATGGATATATGCATTATTTAAACTGTTGATTGTGTAATGCTTTTGTTACGTATCAGATGTTACATATTTGATGGTTGGAAACTGTATAACTCACATGACCAATGTTTATTATTTATGTACATAGATATAAGTGAATATTTTACGGAGATATAAGATGTAGAATGTATTGTAATAATGAAAGGTAGGCGCCGTGTCCGGCAGATGTTGTAAGGCTTCCAGACACGCAAGCGAAGATGTCATACACTCCCTCGCATTACACGCGTGTGCCAGTTCGTTCTACTGTTAATTCGACGTACTTGCATGAGACAAAGCCCTTCAAAGGTTTCACTGCTGAATTTATATTTCCTTACATTGTTCAGACATTTTTCTGTTAGCTGAACTATGTCATTATTTACCTCACATGTCGCATTACAAAAGGCCCTCGACAGAGCATTTAAGGCGCCGATTGCTCGCATCCACTGATTCACATCATGCTGCCTGGCTACCTGGTGGTACCTGATAATGACTGCCTCATAGGTCTAGTCCCGGGTCGCACCAATTCAATAATCAATATTGAGTTCTCTCTTAAGATTTTCTCAATATTTGCCCGAAGTTGGGGAGTTGGCAGTGCGATCCACTCCCATGTCTTGGAGAGCACATTAAGCCGTCGGTTCTGCGCCTGATCTCTCTCCGGTCGTGTCGGATTCCCGTCACATCGGACTACGAGAGTGAAGGAATAGAGAGTGAGGAAGGAGTGAGGAGGAGGAATAGAGCCAATCCGCAGTGGAGCAGCGTGGTGGGTCTGTGCTCTAAAAACCCTCGCTCCTCGGAGTGAGGAGACCTGTGCCCAGCCCAGAAGGACGTTAAAGGGCTGCTACTAACTACTTTCCTTTACCTCATGGTAAGTAATTGTAGTCTATGGTTATCACACCAGAACGCTTTTCTACCCTTAGCGGCATGGCTTTGTTTGTAGGTTATCTAACCACGTCCGAGGTCTCGCATCAATCCTGACTGAGATAAACTATTGAAAAAAAAAAACAAATTTTTGAACTTGCCATGTCGGAACTGAACCCAAAGCCCATGCTGACGAAGTTAGTACTCGCACAATCAATATCTCTCTTATGTCCTCCGTCGCCTTTCCTTATGTTGTTAAAATTTTCAATTGTTATTTAATTATTTAAGTTTTACCATTTGTAAAAAATAACATGTATATAGTAAGTTGTATTTCATAGATAGATAGATATGTGCCATCGCGTACTTTTTGTACATCTACATAAAAGAGGAAGATCCCACTGTCTGTCGTTATCAATTTACACAAACTATATACACAAATCTTTAATAATAGTCATTCTATCTTTAGGTGAAAACGTCAAGAAAATCCGTTTAATATTTTTAACTTCATTGCAGATACCCTTTCGTTTTACAATAGATACTGTTTCTTAAAAGATAGATATTGCTTAGACATGACGCGAGTTCTCTTATAACTCTAATAACTCACATTATGTAACAACTTTTATTCTCTTCCCTATTTAAATATACACAACTTGCACTATACTAACAATTACTTCACTATTTGAATTTATACAGTTTAGCATTACTGCTCTTAAAACAACTACTTCACGAAACATAGCTCGAAAGAATAACTCATACAATTATNAGGTCGAGTCCCGGGTCGCACCAATTCAATAATCAATATTGAGTTCTCTCTTAAGATTTTCTCAATATTTGCCCGAAGTTGGGGAGTTGGCAGTGCGATCCACTCCCATGTCTTGGAGAGCACATTAAGCCGTCGGTTCTGCGCCTGATCTCTCTCCGGTCGTGTCGGATTCCCGTCACATCGGACTACGAGAGTGAAGGAATAGAGAGTGAGGAAGGAGTGAGGAGGAGGAATAGAGCCAATCCGCAGTGGAGCAGCGTGGTGGGTCTGTGCTCTAAAAACCCTCGCTCCTCGGAGTGAGGAGACCTGTGCCCAGCTCAGAAGGCCGTTAAAGGGCTGCTACTAACTACTCCTTTACCTCATGGTAAGTAATTGTAGTCTATAGTTATCACACCAGAACGCTTTTCTACCCTTAGCGGCAGGGCTTTGTTTGTAGGTTATCTAATCACGTCCAAGATCTCGCATCAATCCTCACTGAGATGAACTATTGAAAAAAAAAACAAATTTTTAAACTTGCCATACTCGTATCGGAACTGAACCCAAAACCCATGTTGACGAAGTTAGTACTCGCACAATCAATATCTCTCTTATGTCCTCGCCTCTCCTTATGTTGTTAAAATTTTCAATTGTTATATCATTATTTAAGTTTTACCATTTGTAAAAGATAACATGTATATAGTGAGTTGTATTTCATAGATAGATAGATATGTGCCATCGCGTACTTTTTGTACATCTACATAAAAGAGGAAGATCCCACTGTCTGTCGTTATCAATTTACACAAACTATATACACAAATCTTTAATAATAATCATTCTATCTTGAGGTGAAAATGTCAAGAAAATCCGTTTAATATTTTTAACTTTATTGCAGATACCTTTTCGTTTTACAATAGGTACTGTTTCTTGAAAGATTAACTCTAATACCTCACATTACCTAACAACTTTTATTCTCTTCACTATTTAAATAACTTGCAGTAAACTAATAATTACTTCACTATTTGAATTTATAGTTAGTTAGCATATAGTTAGTTTAGCATTACTGCTCTTAAAACAACTACTTCACGAAACATAGCTCGAAAGAATAACTCATACAATTATTCCGCTTCTTAAAATTACCTCGTATTGCATAACATTTCGGAATATTACATCATGGTTTTTGCTATTTTTAAGTGTTGCCTCTATATTACTCAGTAACTCCCAACATTTCAGAGCTATGTTACAGCGTGTCAACCAAAACGCGCACTTTTGCAGACTGTCAAGTTGAGGAAAGTATCCTACCTCGGCCACGACCTTGGACAAGAGAGGTACGGACTTCTTCAACCTATCACGATGGGCAAAGTCGCTGGTAAAAGGAGTGTTGGCCGTAGAAAAAAATCATGGCTTCGCAACATACGAGAATGGACTGGGATTGCGAGTGCTGCCGAAATATTTAGCTTCGCAAGAGATAGATTTAAATATGATAAACTGACTGCCAACCTCCGCTAGTCGGAGAAGCACTTTAAGAAGAAGAAGTGTTGTCACCTAGGGCACTACTAGGGTTTTCTATACTGAGAAAAACATCGCTTTTATTAAGATATTTAGCCTGACGTCCTACAATAGAGCAGCTTGATAGGTCTATGATTTAATAACCCTCCTTCCCAGCAGTGAAACTTTAAAAGGCAGCGTCTTTTACTCCTACTGCGTCCCGAGTCACGTAAAAAAGCTTTTATATCAGATCAAAGTCGGCAAATATCAAAGTTGCGACAAATTAATTAGGTCACGATCGAGACGATGTCGAGCATGTGACTCCATTAATTAAAGGAGTTCTTTAAGAGCCAGACTCCTGAACCGACGGATTTCCTCACGACTAATTGCTTGTTGTTTGCAAAAAGAAAAGCTTTCTTTCACAGAAATATTTCAGTGATAGTAAACGAATTAATTCATAGTCAAAATAGTGGTTATTTTACCTAAAAATCTAAAAGGTTAGATATTTTGATATAGCCTAGAAACATACATACATTTTAATAATAAACTCTTAGAGATTTCGTTTGATAGATTGAAAAAATCATACTGTAACTTAAAGGTTTAGGGAGACTATAAAAACATGGGAGTGATAGTAGTGGGAGGTTTAACTTAAATAAAAGAAATTGTAATGATATATAACTTGATAATGTAGCACATATTTGAAGTTTAAGTAACCTTTTTTAAAAATCTTAAGCTTTTAACGAGAGCTTTCACTCCACTATATTATCCTATTTTTTTACTTTATTAATTTTGACTTGATAACGTCTTATAAATCGATGAACACCGGTCGTACTTACGAAAAAGCATAACTTATGTTCGGTCTAAGTCGAGCGTACAAGCGAGAGCGCGGAACAAGCGATAGAGAGGCGCGAACGGCTCTAATTTATTGTTTGCATGACGTTATCGTTATTTGGTATTCCATTAAATATTCTTCTCAGTGAAATTAATTTTTCAAACCGGTAGATTTGTTACTAACAGACAGACTACTGACGATTCAAAAGAGCTTTTTTTGGGTCTACTAAAACGTAGAATGATTTGTTTTTAAACATCTTTCAGTACAGATACATCTTACGCGTATCATTCTGGTATTATATTTAAAAATAAACATCTTTTCGCTATCTTAGCAATATGAAATAGGGAGCTAAATATAAATATTTGATGGATCATCTAATATTGGATGATCGAATTTGAAATTGCTTACAAACAGAGCTGAAAAGCTCCCTTTTGTTACCTACAGTTTTCCGAAGATGTATACGAGATTTCCGTTATCTTCGAAATAAAAACATACTTTAGACATATTTAAGGGTGAAAAATGGTCGAACATCATTTGTTGGGTTGAGCATACGTATTTTTAACAAGATACGGCAATCAGCTTCGCATTTACCATTAAATAGTTTTAAGAAATATGTCAAAAATTATTTCAGTGATAAAAGTGTTAAGGCTTGATTCCAATTGCATGTAGAAGCTAAACTTTACCCAATATGCCGTACAAAAATATTTTAAAAGCTTGTAGCTGGTTTCTTCTCAGTGGAATAAACTGTTTCTATCGATGGTAGTTTTGTCTTCGACGTATGGACTAATGACAATCCAGAAAAACTTTATACATAGCATCACGCCTCATGCCCTTCGGGGTAGGCAGACACAACATCCTTCCACTTGCCACGATCCTTGCATATCTCCTTCGCTTCTTTCATTCTCATTAAACCTTCCATACAAGGTACTCGGCTTGGAGTACTCTTTACCTGGCCCCAATTTAATCTTCTCTTCGTCTCCTTTCATTCTCTCTACGTGCCCAAGCCATCTAAGCATAGCTTTCTCAATTTTAGTCACTACGTCTTCTTTTATACCACAACGTTCTCTTATCACACTATTTCTCACTCTGTCACTCAGTTTTAATACACTCATGCTTCTCAACGCTCTCATCTCTACCGCATTTATCTTACTTTTGTGATTCTTCTGCCATACCCAACTTTCGCTATTCAAAAGGCGCGCAGGGCACCATTTACCATATTCCCTGCATTCACTCTCCTTTCAATATCACTTTCACATTCTTTCACCTCTTCCACTTGTTCCCCATCTATCAAAATATTGCCATTCATTGTAAATCTTTACAAAACTAAAACTTTATAAGCCCACTTTATTTAAGAATACGCTCGTATTTTGATTTTGATTACATTTTTTATTAAATCCGGTAGAAACTCAACTATACTCTGGTTTAATATATTTTAAAGTTGAAACAGCGGAGATGATAGGACAATTTCACGGTTCCTACACTGAGACCGTAGGATTTAGATGTGCTTAGACGACGAAGTACACACTACCTTGTTAGATAAGCTTTTATAAAATAAATAAATAAATTGTATTAAATTCACTTACTTTTCTAACATTTTCTATGAGCACAAAGAATACTACTTCGCAGCATTAAATATTTTAAACTGATACTTTCGCGTGTCATCAATATATTGTATTTAACAATGTTATTAACGGGTATTGGGTCGAAATATCGATATATTATATAGAATCACCACGATTATTAACCCATAAATCATATTCTTAAATATATTTCACAGCATTGATCAAGAGACTTGCGAGAGAGAGAGATAACACTCTTGTTATATACTAAATAAGTTACATACAGAAAAAAGCTCGATTATGTATAGGTCAACAAGAATATATAGATTGACTATTTAAACGGGTAGCAACCCAGTTGCATGGATCGTGGTCACGACGTTACTGATACTGCAACTGGGTCGAAATATCGGCAAAATTAAAAATCGCCATCGTGATATGTGCCCGTTCAAATAGTCAATATGTTAATAAACCACGAAAATTTAAGTTTAAAACAGTTTAAAAGAATATATAGCTATCTTCAGAGAATAGCTTTAAAAAAACTGTGACTCCTTCGGAAGCTCACTCTTGCGAAGACTTGCCGGTTCAGGATAATTAGTTCCAGCAGGAATATTGTTTACCGAAATTGGCTATCCATTGTACGATATTTACGACTGACAAACGTGCACTATTGTGACAAGCAAACGACGGTGCTTGTTAATTCATTGGATAAAAAATAGATCCTATGATTGGCGTTTTATTTCTCACCAATCACAGGGATTACATTAATTACACAAACATCTTTATTCTTAAAAATGACAAATATGTATATACGCTATAGCTAACAAACATTCTATATACAAAGTTATAAATATCTATAGAGACTCAAGTTGAAACAAAATATACCATACAAAAGCGAACGATGCTTAACAATATTATTTACGTTGTATTATTTATAAATTAAAGGAAAAAGTCGCGAACAAAAACCATTTAATTGTGATCCTATTCGAATAAAGACACAGTATACTTCTGTCTGTTAAAAATAGGAAAATGGGATTGAAGCGTTGGCTTTTCTGCGGTCAAACTTCACGCAAAAGGAAAAGACGAAGGTCACAGTTTAACGAGCTGATGTTATAAAGAATTATACAGGCTGCTCTTAATCTTAACGAAGCGTATTCGGCTTTAGCTAGTTTATTAATAAACCTATGCAGTACCCATTATGTTAAACAGTTTCCAAGCCCTACGGTTATTTAGAAGGTTTATCGATAATACCCTCTTTTGTACTACACTTGAAGCATCTATTTATATGTAAATGTTTCCTTTCCTAGCGATACTTATATATTTTACGCATAAAATAACTTCCACGTAAATGTGATGAGCTAATTGTTAATCTATATATATTGTATAATGGCCCGGAGTCGATTCCTGATAGAGCAGATTTAGAAATTTGCATTTTAATATATAATTTGTCTCATTCTGGCCTGTTGAGAGTCTTCGGCCGTGGCTAGTTACCACCTTACCAGCAAACACATGCCGGCAAAGAAAATAAAGTAAAAAGTAAGGAGCAGCCCATTAACGTCCCACTGCTGGGCACAGGCCTCCTCACTCCAAGGAGCGAAGGTTTTAGAGCATAGACCCACCACGCTACTCCACTGCGGATTGGCAGGCATAGTACACAACAAGTGCACTCTCTATTCCTTCACTCTCAAAGTCCGATGTGACGTGAATCCGACACGGCCGGAGAGAGATCAGGCGCAGGACCGACGGCTTAACGTGCGCTCCGAGGCACGGGGGTGAATCGCACCGCCGACTTCCCAACTTCGGGCAAATATTGAGAAAATCTTAATACAAAATTCAATATTGATTTTTGAATTGGCCCGACCCGGGACTCGAACCCAGGACCTCATGTCTGTAGTCGAACATGCTAACCACTAGACCAATGAGTGGTGGTGGTGGTGGTGGTACCAAGTGTGATAATATTTATAAACAACATTACATATATGTTTTTTATAGCACAAAAATATTTTGAATATCCCTTATCAAATTTGAAACCAATTTACGTTTGAACTTTTTTCGTTTGAAAGGCAATAATATCAATATGGTTTTAGATCACTAAACTCACAGACTCACTCATGCCACATTTCGGTCACTAAGTAGTGGTTTTCCCGTATTGTAAAAGCTCCCAGGCAGTTTAAGCTTTTCCAGCCATACTGGCAACTATCGCTATATTTCAATCAATTTACAAATAATTTTGATAAATTATATGCTTAAACCTTCCTTAAGAATCACTCTATTTGTTGATGAAAACCGCATGAAAATCCCTACTACAATTTTTGAGTAAATGGCGGACAAATTCGTTTCAAAATATCGTATTAGAGTTCAGAGTTCCATCTTTGAAAGCAGTCTTTTCTTACCCTTTTGACAATTANAAAAGGTAAGTAGCAGCCCATTAACGTCCCACTGCTGGGCACAGGTCTCCTCGCTCATATGAGAGAGGGTTTTTAGAGCATAGACCCACCACGCTACTCCACTGCGGATTGACACGACCGGAGAGAGAGATCAGGCGCAGGACCGACGGCTTAACGTGCTCTCCGAAGCACGGGGGTGGATCACACCGCCGACTTCCCAACTTCGGGCTAATATTGAGAAAATCTTAATAGAAAACTCAATATCCATTTATGAATTGGCCCGACCCGGAACTCGAACCCAGGACCTCATGTCTGTAGTCGAACATGCTAACTACTAGGCCAATGAGGCAGTCACTCATGACACATCATAATTATTCGGGATATATTTAGCAGACTCCTTTCGGTCACTAAGTAGTGGTTTTCCCGTAGTGTAAAAGCTCCCAGGCAGCTTGAGCTTTTCCGACACTACTGACAACTATCGTTACATTTCAATCAATTTACAAATAATTTTGATAAATTATATGCTTAAACCTTCCTTAAGAGTCACTCTATTTGTTGATGAAAATCCCTACTACAATTTTTGAGTAAATGGCGGACAAATTCGTTTCAAAATATCGTATTAGAGTTCCAACTTTTAAAGCAGTCTTCTCTTACCCTTTTGACAATTATTGGCCAGGGAATTTCAAGGAAAGCGACGTCAATCTTTTTAAATCAACATATACACAATAGCAATCTTCACAAAACAATAAATAAGTTGGGAAAATTTAGATTAAATAAAACATTGAACGTAAAAACGGTACAAGTTCGCCGACTGCTGTAATGAACTAACTTGTTGTCTGGACCTATAAAAACCGAAGACAAACACAATCTTTCTGGTCTGTAAAAGTATCAAACTTGGAATTAGTTTTTATTAAAATGGACGTTGTTTTTATTATTTTACTTAGCATACGTTCAATATCTTACTCTTACATATTTTAAAGTCCAGTATCTGTATGTTCGGGATTAACATAAAAAGTAGTAATTGTATTTTCTTGGGCTTTTCATCCACACACAGAGTACTTTATTAAGAAGAATTTGATATATAATTTATAAAGGTTTTGTTGAAATAATTAAACTATTACGGTAATCGATAGTAGCATCAAAACCCCTGCCTTTTGAGATTAGTTCGTTCGCGTTAAGAATTCAGGGAGTCATCATTGTTCGCCGGCCTTTTTTTCCGCTGGGAAATGCATTTGCGCATCCTTGCTACGAGGCAAGGAGTGTGGGACTCGCCGGCAAGGCCAGATTACCCACTAAAACCTAGCGACACCCTCCTCACCCTGAATTGGGAGTGTCAGAGACTCCTCTGCGTGAATAGGTGAATACCTTGACACTCCCGGATGAAAGCGACTGTGTATGTTCAAGGAGGAGACAAGAGGTGTTCGTAAAGACGCCTTCTACCGCCCAGCCTCCTCCTCCGAAGGGGAGCAGTATCTGCTGCAGTTTCCCGTACTCGCTCCATTGCCTCCTTCAAGAAAATGACGGATTCGCAGAAAGAGGCAACTGCTTTCCATCCTATCTCACTGTCAAGCATGGCGCCCACTATATTTGGCAGTGAGAGATCCGCTCCGACGAGGGAGACCAGAGGATGTCGCTGTGTTTCTTAAGCCGGACATTCTGCCACAGTGTGGGCCGCCATATCGAACCATTGTTCGCCAGCCTAGCCCCGCGCCCTGGCCAATGAAGACCAGTTGAAGGCATAGCAAGTTCACAGCCATGCCTTCGTTTTCCTAGACAAGACAGATTTCCTAAATTTGACCTAAGACCAAAAATCAAACCTATGACCTCTCTGCTTGTGAAATTCTCGCATTAGTGTCAAAGCTTTCTTTTAAAATATTTAAGCAAATAAACGGACGCATCAACAAACACTATTTTCTATATGACTCGTTAGAAGCCTGTGTTAATATGGTATTTAAAAGTTAAATACAAAACTGACTAAATTAAAAAAAAAACGATTGTTAAATTGTATAATAAACTCAATAGCGTTGTAGAGATGGCACCAAAGTGATTATAAAACTTATAATATAATAAAACAATAATACAGAAAAAAATTACATACGCACTTATACAACGTTACATCAAAAATCAAACCTGAAACTCACTCCATAAACAATAACCAAATAACAATTCATTCAGAGGCCATAAATATTAATACAATATACTCAGACTCACTCATCACGAAATCTCCGGGACTCAAACAAACTCAAACTCCGGCCCGATTATAATTTGGCATAGTCACCCAGGAGTAAGTCTATTCTTAGAAAGAGAGAGAGAGAGAACAGGTTTTAGAAAACTTCTGCGTTGCGACAGAAAGCTCTCTAAAACCGGGTTTCTCCATATTTCTTCTATCGGGATATGTAAATAAAAACAATTGACTAAATTGAAACTTTCGCGACGTAGAACTTTACAAAGAAAGGATTTCCCTACATTTCCACGGGATCGAGAATAACACGGAAAATTCCACGGGGAATAGCTATGTATATATATTCTTACAAAACAAAGTCATAAAACTAAAAACTACTAATTTTTACCAATATTTATAGTATTTGTCAGTAAATATCTCGTATTTAATATGTCTATATTTGTTGGAAGTCTCGGAAAAGTCAGTCGGCTATAGAAGCTTTTATCGGAAACAGACAGAAATTATTCATGTTTATCGTAATATAAAATGATATTTTAAAACCGGGGCAGAGCTTAAACTTAAGCTAACAGGTATTTATTGTATTGAATTTTAAAGGGTATTATGGTTTCTGTTCTTATAGACGTACAGTGCCTTTCTGTTTATGTCGTGGAAACTATAATTATATATGCACAGATCTAGAATACAATTCACGAATAAACAAGTAAAATAACTATAGCATCGAGGTAGGTATCGAATATTTCTCCGGGTGTGTGATTCGGGTTTGTTAGTACACACGAGAATGAAGAAAAATGTCCCGCCTTAAGCCTTCCCACTCGGCGCGGCTTCGTAAATAGAGATTTATTAAAACGGGACGACGGAATTCACGCGGTGACACGCTGTCGTTATTTTTGTATTTATCTTCATGTTTATTTATGCCTCTTATGATTTTTCGACTAAGCCTTGTTTAGGAGCGTTCTACATATGTTGTGAGCCCCTCCGTCAGCTCACACTCACTATATGCCGATTAAAGTACAATAAAACACGCTAACTTCTTCCAACTGCGAGCCGCCCACTAGTCACCAGCGCGGAATCGAAACTGAGTCGAGTAACAATTTCGGCGCTTTTTTTTTTCGAACTGTGTTTAGCTGTTAGCCCTACTGGCTTTTACAGCGTAACCGGAAGGAGGACGGGCTCTTATGGAGGCCGCCACATTTCGA
>JACTOM010000879.1:180399-218743 GCA_015832385.1 Elymnias hypermnestra | reverse complement strand
CGAACTGCTCGTAAAAAAGGGCCCATTTATATGCCGCAATTACGGCTGACAAACGTACACTACTGGCACAAGTAAGCGTGCTAATCTTTATTAAATCTATTCTTGTCGTTTTAATATTCAAAATATTTGTGTATGCATTGCAATAATATGAATGATTTAATTATACAAACAATATTCCAATAGGATTATAAGTTAAAATTATACATTAACAAATACGACTTAAACAATATGGGAGGGAAGTCGCGAACATATGTATTGAATGAGACTAAACTGTCACGCTCGGCTATGTAATACACATTCGAGTGAAAGGATCGAGAGAGTCATAATTAACGTGTCATTGATCTATTGTAATACATTATTTAATATTACGTCATTGCTAATAATTAATACATAATTATAGTTGTAAACTAGTTATTTTCCGAAGTATTACGATGTCAATCGCGTGAATAATTTTAGCTATCTCGCGTAAGTAATTGAGTTTAGCTTATACACCCATACACCGTAGGAAGTGAATCTGTTCTTAGTGGAAGTCTACGTCGCGATGGGAATATGTATGACAAAGTTCGAGAAAGAGTTATATATACATACCGAAAGATCTGGAATGTTGCAGACCTATCGATAGTACAGTTGTTGTCATTTGTCGTGTATTTCTCCCATTGTTATTCTTCTATTCGCTTGGAGGCCTACATTTCTCTTTAAAGTAGCAATTTACGTTAGTTATTCGGCTCTCTATCAGAATTCAGGTCTTGTCCTATAAAGTTCCGAGTTCTTTGAAGAATGAGTTACATCTGGACTAACAACAAGCAATTACTTTGATGAGATTTCGTTGTCTCAAGAGTTTGGGTGTTAGAGGGCCCTCTAATCAATGCGGTCCCATGATCGTTTCCGGTGATTGTAACCCAATTAACCTGGCTGTAGGTGGCTGGCTTTGAATTTTTAATATTGGTATATTAATCCGCGAAATCTATGAAACTCTATGTCCGATTGACGTTAAATTTGACATCATATTCCTTCGGGATCGAAATATTTAGGCGAAAAACATGAGGCGTATACACTCGCTTGTGAAAGTTCCATTAAAATGGGTCCAGATATATCTGAGAATAATGAGAGAAAATTCCGAGTGTGGAACGTAATACAAGCATTTAAACATTCTCTACAAAACGTTTACTTCTAATTTATTGGTAATTTATTGGTACTTTCACTGCCAGATAGCTGAGAAATTATATAGGACAGAATCTAACTTCAATTTTTTACATAACACGTAAATCCAGGCATCTAAGTGATATCAGAACGAGCCACGACAAAGGTATAAATGTGTACATAAAAAAGGCAAGTCTTTAAAGAACAATGTACGTGTATTACGTGTTCTTCACCTTTTATCATAGCATTGATCGAAAAGCTTTCCTTTATGTGGCTTTGTCTTTTGTATTTGTAAACAAAGAATCTATTACATTATTATCTGTTTTGAAGTAAAAGTTATTTTGTTTCTCTATTGTGAACACGAATTATTGTTTAACCTTTATTGTTTTAAAAATAAGTGTAATTCAAAAACCTATTTACGTTACACGAAAAATGTTCACAATAATTCAAATGAAGTCGCGGACAGTGAGTGACCAATTTGCAGAAACCACAGTTCGTAACAATATATTTTACTACAAACCCCATGAACGAACCCCACAGTTCTAGTATCTATCTAAATGGCGAGCGCAGAAGAGAAGCTACGCCGAGGGTGGGCCCGTCGAAGGTCCCCACTGCGTCGTGGGGGACACGTTGCTCTAAGGGTGGCTGCGAGACTCGGACCTAGGCTGAGAGCAACGTCGCTGCTGCTGAAAAGGGGTAATCGGACAGATGCTTGGACGCCCATGGATCGGGGACCTCGTCTTCGCCGGCAAAGGCGCTGTGTACGTGTGACAAGTGTGTAGGAGGCGTTGTCAATCGTAATCCGGTCGTTTGGGTCGTCAAGCGACAACGCGGTGTTACCACTGCGGTTACGAGTGCGATGATGCACAGCACACGCTTGCGGTCTGCCCTGCATGGGATGTCGAGCGGCGCGTCTTGACAAGCCAGATTGGCGAAGATCTCTCTCCACTAACTGTAGTTGCAGTTGATGAATGCCGATGCTTGGACGGCGGTGGTCTGCTTTTGCGAAACCGTCTTGGTTAAAAAGGAGACCGCCGAGCGAGCGCGAGAGAGGTCCGATCACTCACGGAGACGAAGACGCAGGGGCAGAATGGTTGCATAGCAGTCGTTCAACACTTCACCAAGAGGGGTTGCGAACGGTGAGAGTGGGGGCCCGCACCGTTCTGTTGTAGACAATCCCGGGAGGAATGTAGGTTACATGGCCTTAAGGTACATTGCAGTCAGACCACGGGATGTGTATGTCATCGCACAATGGCGGCACCAGGCGAAAGTTCCTACGGACATCCTGGAGCCACCTTACATGTGCCGAGGAGGGCCACCGAGGGGGTTTTAGTGGGTGTAATCCTACATCACCCGACCTTTCCCGCAAGAGGCCGGGTATCTTCAGAAGATTTCCCCCCCGTGAAAAAAAAACAGGCGGGATGTTTAGCCTAATCCCATAACAAGTGGGGTTTCTATTAAGAGGGTATATTTAACTACGAACCCTACGGCTCGTAGCAATGTATTGTACTATGAACTCTATCTAGAAACCGCGAAGCTCGTAATTATAAATTTCACTAAGAAAAGCAAGGCAGGGCGGCGTGCCTATAGGTAGAGTTTTAATTAGTAAGGAAGCAGTGAGTGTGACTTAATTATATTTCAAAAGACATTAAAACTTGCTGCCCAGAGTGAAAAATAATCCCGGCAGAATTATAGCCCACGAGATGAACGGGCGCAGATAACAGCCACGGCGCTGAATTATGAAGCTTGTACGCGGTTTTATGCTGCTTGTACATTTATTAACACAAATGGATACATCAGACTAGCTTTTTATAATATCACTGTATACTAGTGATCCGCTCCGACTTCATGCGGTAATTATAACATATCAGGTCTACGTCTGTCTGTACGACCGCATGAGCTTGATGCGTCGAATATGAGGAAGAGCTTTAATTATTATCTATCCACCAAATTAAGTATTTTGTTATACAGATATTACATAGAGTAGGAGTCTCTACTAATGTTCGTGAAACGCTTAGATAGATTTTTGTAAAAATAAAAAGGGAAGTATTTAATTGTTTAACAGCGTTTTCGATTAAAGCTCCCAGGCTGCTTGTGTTTTTCCCACACTTGCAATAATTATCGTCACATCTCACCCAATTTATACAAACCTTAACAATATATATGCATAAGCCTTCCTTAAGAATTGGTCTATTTATTGAAGTAAGTCTCATGGAAATCCGTTCAGTAAATTATGTATTTGTTGCGTACAGAATCTGGTCTCAGCTGTACTTTTTCAAAAACGATTTAATTTGATTTATTTGTTATAGTTAAAAATACCCTAACAAAGCTAGTAAAACTTTACTAATATTATAAATGCGAAAGTCAGTCTGTTTATTTGTATCGTATTTAATAGTGCAAGAACTAGTTTCCCTAATAGGGGTCCTAGTTTCGATTCCGGCAAGGAAAATTAAGGAAAACATGGTTTCCAAGTCTGCATTAGTGAGAGTCTTCGGCCGTGGTTAGTTACCACCGATCAAAGATAGGATGGTGTGTAGAGAATATAAAATATATCTCAATGTAAGCACGTATCCATCTTACTATATTTCTTAAAACGAGCGAAGTCGCAGTTAAATTCTTGTAAACGGAGGCGTCATTGTATATGTAACTGTAATTTTTCGAGATGTTCAAGCTTTTTCACGAGAGGCGGTCAGACGTGCTCAAATAGGATTTAGGTAATCTTAAGCAGAACGAGGTTTGAATTAATGTCGCCCCGATGGTGATTACCTGCGAGAGTATGGGCCCAGAGCGTGACTTAATTACTGCCGGAGGAATCTGACGCTACGACAACAACGGCCTATGTGCTCAAATTAGCAGGATCTGCCTTTATATACTAGCACCCGACCAGACTTGGCACGCGCAGTAGAAAGTTATGCCACCACTTTTTGTCTTGATACATGAACAAGTGGACCTCCTCTTCTGTACGGTGATACAGATCCTAATCGCCTGGTTTTTATAGTATAATGTTTAATAAAAGCAACTTGCTTATTTACTGACACTTAGAAGTGAGAGCTGTTTATTGCTGACAGATTAGCGCTTACTGTTATCTCCTCTGATGTTAAGTGATGATACAGACTGCGATGGAAGTGCGCTAATCTGGCAAGAGGGAATTAATCTGTTACGGTTTCTACACAGCACCACTAAGTAACGTCCCACTGATGGGCACAGGCCCCCTCACTCATAGGAGAGAGGTTTTTTTAAGCATAGACCCACCACTGTGGATTGGCATAATACGCAAGTGCACTCTCTATTCCCGCACTCTCATAGTCCGATGTGACGTAATCCAATACAACTGGAGAGAAATATTGAGAAAGTCTTAATAGAAAATTAATCCCATTTATAATCCCTCGTTGCAAGAGACGAACCCAGGTCCTCATGTCTGTAGTCGACTATGCTAACCACTACACCAATGAGGCAGTCGTATAATGTATACACTAGTTGAAGTTTCCTAATGTATTTTATTATACAGAACCACATTTAAATGTACGCAGACGCAGTTGTACACTTAAATGTGATTGTCCCTTTATAAATCTCTAATATCTCCTAAGATATCAATTTTAAAGACATGTTAGCAACATGTCTTTAAAATTGCTTTAATCTACATGAAATTTGCAGTGTGTCTAATATATTTAGTTGAGTAAGNACTGTGGGTTGGCATAATACACAAGTGCACTCTCTATTCCTGCACTCTCATAGTCCGATGTGACGTAATCCAATACAACTGGAGAGAAATATTGAGAAAATCTTAATAGAAAATTAATCCCATTTATAAAGCCTCGTTGCAAGAGACGAACCCAGTTCCTCATGTCTGTAGTCGACTATGCTAACCACTAGACCAATGAGGCAGTCATATAATGTATACACTAGTTGAAGTTTCCTTATGTATATACGGAACCACATTTAAATGTACGCAGACGCAGTTGTACACTTAAATGTGATTGTCGCTTCATAAATCTCTAATATCTCCTAAGATATCAATTTTAAAGACATGTTGCCAAGGGCAGCTTTAATCTACATGAAATTTACTGTGTATCTAATATATTTAGTTGAGTAAGATATAATACTATATAATATTGAATAGCTTTGTACGAGGTGTGTTCAAAAAGTATCGCGAATTTTGAATTTTCGCGGGTTACGTATATTCGAATTTGGAATTTTTTGTGGCGTTATGTTGGTACTCATGTCTCTCACTTATGCCGACAAGCTCGGCCATTTTGAATGTTCATTTAATTGTTGACAGCTGCTTTGCTTGCACGTGTTTTGGATCGTCTTCGATTTTTACCTATTCAAAAAAATGGATCAAAGAACCTGTATCAAATTTTGTGTGAAAAACGAAATTAAGTGCGCGGATGCATTCCGAATGTTGACTGTGGCATACGGAGAAGCTACCTTGGACCGAAGCAACGTTTATCGGTGGTACAAAATGTTCTCAGAAGGCTCGTATATAACACACATTTTTTGCAATATGTAAAACAGTTACATGGTACTGTGGGTTATCTTTAAGAGATAAATATATACTATCCCAGACTTTTTTTATTGATCTTTTTAATATATACAATTACGTAGCACATTAATGTGATCTATCTCATAAAGTGTAGGCAGCGTTTGCGATTTAAAGGCACAAACACTTTTTTGTTTCGACATCAGGTTAGAAATCTTTGATTTTTTCATCTTTTCTGTATTTTAATATATATGTATCATACATAGAAACCTTCGTATTGAATTACACTATCTATTGATGGAAACTGCATTTAAATCCGTTGAATAGTTAAAAAGATTTAAACGAAGAGATAACGGAAGCGACTTCATTTTATGCTATGTGAAAATTATGTTTTTTTACTCAATCTTTATCAAAACTTCGATCCCTCGACTCTCTTATTAATATTTCTCGTGTCTAGCCACTGCATTACCAAAGCTTTCAATATATATAATAATAAAAATTCATTTTATTATTATAAGATCGGCAAAATCAAACGTGCTCAAGTGGGGTCGGGGTGGTTCTCAAGAGACAGGAATTTTGAATTAATGTCGTCCAATCGAGATAATTTGTGGGCTATTCAATTATATTGGATAATTTCTTAAATATATCACTGCTGAACTGAACTATTCACCATTGATGAATAAATCTTGCTTAAGAACCATACACAATATCTATATTTTTAGTTTCATGTAAAACAATCTTCGCATTTCCTTTCCAATCGGTTGGATAGCTTGAAACTCTATAACACATACAGAGACGACACGATTTCCTTTATTTTTATATATGCCAGCAACCCATAACTCTTACGTCGTAGTACTTAAGTTGATAAAGATTAATATATTCGTCTGTATATCTTTCCCATTACTGCATTGTACCTGACCATTTTCTTCAAAAGTTAAACGGATATAGTGAGTTACCTTTAAGAGATAGATATATGCCATTGCTACTTTTATGAAGATCTATAAAAGAGGAATTATCCCATCATACATTATTTTGTATTATCTCTATGGGATTAGGCGGCGATTTCGATGATAGCAACCAGTCTGGAGCCTGAATATTTCAACCAATTTAAACAAAACCTTGGCAAATTATATATTTCTCGGAGAATAAGAGAGAAGCGGAGAAGGATAAAGCACAGGGGCGTAGGGTTCTCCGCCGACATCGTTATTAATTGGATCCATTATTTAATTTCTCATCCTGAGGGCATTCGTGGGTAATATTGGTGCAATCAAACACTTTGTTAAATAACTCGGATTATAATGTTCAATCACTTAATGATCCCGATATCAATTTACACAAACTCATTAACAATAATAGCTAGGAACGCGACAGTTTCAATAGTCGACCACTCCGGCCGACCGTCACTCGAGAACTGCCGAGAGACGGGCCGGACTGCCACTTATTGACTCTGCCCCCACGCCGATACAAAGATGGCGCCAGCGTTCCACAGACTATAACACACGGACCAGCGATCCACAGACTCTTGCACTCCGACATAAACCTTTCTTATGAACCATTCTATGTGTCCGTGTAAACAACATTAAAATTCGTTTAGAACTTCCGCAAAACCGCTCTAGCTACTGATGATAACTACAAACAGACAGAGGCGTCGTAAGAACCTTTTCCTATATATAAAAATGATGGTTTTACTCCTCCAGGTCGTGGGGTAGATTATTAAAACAACGTCCTTCCTATGGCTTTGCCGTAATTGTGAAAAATAAAGGAGAGTCGCAGCATCCCCTAATTAGCTTTCTGATTCCGCGGAAGATCTCGCTGACGGCTAAAGTTCTCGGCGTAATGAGGACAAAACAAAACTAGGCTGCCCATTTCATTTCTATTCCGAATATTAAAGTACGCAATTAAAACTTTATTATTATAAAGGAAATAATGATAACTGCTTCATGGGAAATGTCTCTTTATTATTTTCTAGATGTTGCTTATGATTTACTAGATTTCCCAAGATATTACATTTATGTTGGATAATAAGAGAGAAGGAAGCATAAAGCATGGGCATAGGGTTCTCCGCCGACATCGTCATTAATGTCATCCCTAATTTCCATTTCCATGCTGTGGGCGTTTGTTAGGTAATGTTGGTGGAATCAAACACTACCTCTTTTAATTAACTCAGACTATAATGTTCCCGATGTCGCTTTACACAAACTCATTAAAAATAATAATGGCGCGGAACGCGATAGTTTCAAAAGTCGACCGCACCGGCGGGCCGTCACCCGGAAACTACCGAAAGACGCGCCAGACTGCCACTTATACACAGATGGCGCCAGCGTTCCACAGGCTATTGCACTCCGACATATATCACAAAGTCGTCTTCGCCTACACCATAATTGAAGAAGGGCTGGACCGGTTCTAGTGCAACTTTATTCGTCACTAAAAAACGATACGATGCTCAATAAATGAAATTGCGTGGATAACCTAGTAAATTTGATAAATTCTAACAGAATTTGGTATAGACAGAACAGATATGATACTTTATCACGATATGAATGGAAGTCTGTGATTTTAAGTTTAGTTTAAGTAGGGTATTATAATGTAAAAGAAATATATGAAGTTCTCGATCGCTATAAGAGATAAGACCGACTTTGAACGTCGTATATCTCCTTTAATATATATACATATATAGCATCACGCCTCATTAGCCTCATACGCCCTTCGGGGTAGGCAGTGACCACGTCCTTCCTTTTGCCACGACCCTTGCATATCTCCTTCGCTTCTTTCATTCTCATTAAACCTTTCGTTCATTTTAATTCGGTTTAGAGTACTCTTGACCCGGCCGTTATTTAAAATGTCCTGGATTTGGTCCAGGAACGTTCGTCTTGGTCTTCCCCTTCCAACTTTCGCATTCACTCTTGACTCATAAATCCTTTTTGTCAGTCTCCTTTCAATCATTCTCTCTACGTGCCCAAACCATCTGAGTCATCTAAACAATTTAGACCATAGCGAGTTATCAGTGATTGCCTTTTTTCCCAATTTCTTATCCACTCTAGAAGTAGATGATGTCTAATTGTCCGGATTGTGCTATGCGTGTGTCGTCACTTTTTTAATTAAATCTGTTGTTCTAATCGATATGGAATAAATTAAAAATATATATTGTGATGATGATGAGAATGAAAGAGACGTCCGACTGAGTTTGTTGGCTCTTCCCAGAACGGGATTCCTCGTTACTTTAGATCATAAGTGTCAATTTCTAGTTGACATGACACCTTAGTACCTACTGTCTCAACTCGGGCAATCGGTAATATAAGCATCTCTTTCTTTTTAAGTCACAATGTGTATTATCTATTTCGCTTCTCGGTAATTGCCGTAACACAATATGCGTAGAGATAAAACCAAACATTAGAAAAAATAAAAAAGTAAATCAGTTACAAACTGACCGTTAGTAGCGGTAATTTATTAACTGTGAGTGTTTATTTGTGTTTTTGATTATATAAGTGATGTGTGAACCCTTGAGGTAAGTTTTAATTCATAAGATACGAGCCTATAAATAGAAGACAACTTTTATCATTATCTCAAAGTTTAGTGCAACATGACGCTACACCGCCAATTGCCCCTCGGGCAATTGACGCAAAAAGTAGATTTCAATGAGTTAAAGTAGATTCCTTAGATCCAACTATGAAGGTGACGCCGACGAAGTCACGAACAGCAGTTAGTGTCGTGAATAAAGTCGTGTATGTACTTCCCGACGCAGTCGTGGGTTCGAGGAGCTTATTGCCGAAGCGTGCCCTTCATCCCTTCCATTAGGAAAATATTTGCTCAAGGAAAGGATGTCGCCCTTAAGCCCCGCGCAGGTGCGAGGCGCCCAACTCAAACAGCGCCCACCAATTTAAATAGCACTCCGCACCGCCTGTACGTCGCTGCTTTGATCAACTAATATTTCAACTGGTTGTATTACTACTGAGACGCTGGAATGTATTTCCTCGAGTCCTAGACCGATACTTTGAACCCTCTAATATCCTTATCTAATAGCGCCTTATCCCGAGAAAAACCCACAACGAACTTATGATTGCGTAACTTTAATTTATTCTGTTAATATTAGAAGTATATATTCACTCTCGCCCTTATTTTGTCCTACAAATCAAATCAATTCGAAATATTCTTTATTCAAGTACGCTCAAAAAGAACTTTTGAGTCGTCAGTAATCTGTCAGTGGGTAACAATCTACCACCGGTTCGGAAAGTCGATTCCACTGAGAAGAAATCGGCAAGAAACTCAACGGTTACTCCTTTAAACATAGGTTTTGTACGTCACAATGTGCAACAAATTCATACATCTTTGTCGCTGAAATAATCATCAACATTATAAAATGCCTTTTGTAATAGGACGTTTTTAACATATTTCTTAAATCTATGTGGAGGCAAACCCAGAAATGATTCGGGTATCATATTAAAAACGCGAATGCTCAACCCGACAGACCACTTCTGAATCTTCTTCACTCTAAAATATGGCATTACAACTTTGTTTTTAATTGTGTTTCGCTCCTTTTGCTGTATAAATGGATATTTTCACTAATATATAAATTGTTATTTAATATATGTCGGAGGGCAGGTGTCTGTGGATCGGCGTGGGACGGAGTCAATGGTGGCGGTCCAGCGGGAGTCTCTCGGCAGTTATCGAGTGACGCTCGACCGGAGCGGTCTACTGTTGGAACTGTCGCGTTCCTAGCTATGATTTTTATTGAGTTTGTGTAAATTGATATCGGGACCTTTAAGTGCTTGAATATTATAATCCGAGTTAATTAACAAAGTGTTTGATTGCACCAATATTGCCTACGAACGCCCACATTATACGAAATTAAATTACGGATCCTATTAATAACGATGTCGGCGTAGAACCCTACGCCCCTGTGCTTTATCCTTCTCCGCTTCTCTCTTATTCTCCGACATGTATATTGCGACAGTATTGTACAGATTGTTACTTCTTTGAATTTGATCTTATTATATCTTAAGAAAACGCTAGATTCCAATTGATATACGGCACGTATTGCTATTTTTTTTCTAGTAATCCTTTAAATTATAGTAGGATGTTTCAATTAGCTCTTAGAGTCTCTACCCAGGATCGTAGGAAGGTGATAACTAGCCACCTGCTGCTGCTAGAAATCAATCCCAGGACCTCTGCTAGGGATTTTACTTGCATAAATTCGCCAGCA
Organism: Elymnias hypermnestra; assembly: GCA_015832385.1. Taxonomy (NCBI): domain Eukaryota; kingdom Metazoa; phylum Arthropoda; class Insecta; order Lepidoptera; family Nymphalidae; genus Elymnias; species Elymnias hypermnestra. Next base: position 207,923 of record JACTOM010000879.1, on the reverse strand, counting down.
AGACCGTCAAACAACACGTGTAGGATTTGATAACCCGTCACAGTTTTGTGGGTTTCAGCTGACACAAACAAGATATTCAAAGGTCGGAGGAATTTTCCCTTTACAGTAATTAAGTCACGATTTTCATTTGTAGCTCGTCCTTAGATTCATTTTCAGGAAATCGTGATTGGGAGCCGTCCTCAGGTAACGTTTGTGAAAGGCTGCCCGCCTATTCACAACGTTGAACTTAACAAGTGATAACTTTTATTCGTTTGTAATGAAAATTTAGATAGAATCGACTATAATTTTGTTGCATAAAAAAGATGATATGAAAGAAATTAATAACTACAGACCAATAAGTATTTTAAGTAATATATATATATATAAGCTATTCTCAAAAATACTTTTGAAACGTCTTTCCAAAGTCTTAGATGAAGATGAATCTTAGATGTAAGCTAAGTCCTTTATCGAATAGACGCAAAACAAATGATATGGTTTTCTTATACAAACTTCTAAATGGAATCATGGACAACGTTGACTTATTGAGCAGAATATCCTTTAGAGTTCCCCTGAGGTCCTCGCGAAATGTTGTTTCACTGCTCGCTCATAGGTCCTATAGAACCAATCTTGCCCACTATTCGAACATACCGAAATTGATAAGGTCATGTAATGAATTGCTCCAGAGGAATATCAAAATTGACATAATCCATCTGAATGCAGCCCACTTCAAGAAGGAAGTGTCGGCTGCACTTCCTTCCTTTAAACAAGTTTCGCTTTGTTTTGGTTATTTATTGAATTTTTGCTTTATATTTTTGGATTGTCCTTATTATTTTCCTATTAGTATTAAAATTATCTAATTTTATAGTCTATCGTATTAGTTTTTAGGTGTATGATGTAACTATAAGTATAATAATGTGTAATTTAATAACCCTTATCATAGTTTTAGTTGTAGTTCTAACATGTAATTATGTTGCTAGTTCATAAGTTATAAATAAATTCAATGAAAGTCAGGCTAAAGAGCAAGCCGGATTCAGAAGCAACTATAGCACTCTTGATTATATCCATGTAGTTAAACAAGTAATAGAAAAGTTGAATGAATATGGAGGTACATACTACTTATGTTTTGTAGACTTTACTAAGGCATTCGACTCTTTGGAGCATGAAGCTATTTTGGAAGCCCTTATATGTCAAGGAGTAGACAAAAAATACGCGAGAATATTAAAGAATATATACACAAAAACATCGGCAAAAATTCGTTTGGCCAGAACTGGTCAACCATTTCCTATACCCTATATCACCAAAACTTTTTTCAGCGGTCCTGGAACAAGGTTTTAGGAAAATGGATTGGTCAGAACTGCGTTTTGCTGATGATATATTAAGCTCAAAAAAACTGCAGCATACGCTGCATAGTTAGTAGATAACAGCAGAACCGTAATTAACGTAACTAAAACGAAAGTTCTTACAAATTCAACGAAATCCAACATATTCCTAAACGGTAGTTCCTTAGAATATGTTGAAGAATATATATATCTAGCTCAGATTATGAAAATGATACCTCGAAAGAAATACAACGAAGAATAACAAACACTTGGAATAAATACTGGTCCTAAAAGGAGGTACTAAAAATGGACATATCAATGGAACACAAAAAGAAATTTTTTGACGTCTGTTTACTACCTTGTTCAACTAATGTTTGTGAAACGTGGTCTCTGACAGAGCAAAATGATATAGAAAGAAGTATTATGGGAGTAAAACATAAAGATAGAATAAGATTGGAAAGTATTAAAAGTAAAACAAAACTAATGAACGTTGTTAAAACTATAAAGAAACAAAAGCGGAATGGGCTGGACATATGATAAGGAATAAAGCGAATAACTGCTGCTGGATGGTGTCCAAGATATAGAAAGAGAAAAAGAGGAAACGCCCTAACCGAAATGGCGGGACCACTGTGGACGAGATCAGCTCACTCTAGATCTGGATAGAAGCCTCTGGGGGAGGCCTATGTATAGACAAGTTGAAGAAGAGCAGCCATGAGTTGTTGATGCACTATTTAATAAACAAAATTAAACTAATAGTATAAGCATTAGATATAAGTAGGTTAAGTAAATTGTATTATTTTCACACATTAAGTAGTATCTATCGACACTGGAAAGCAAACATCAGAACAGAAAAGCTTTTCATTTCAAATAATTATAACTCCCGTATTTATTGTATTTATCGTTGTTTCCCTACGTGGTCAAATCAGAAATGAGGAGATCCGTAGGAGAACCGACCGCACCGAGACCGCACCGAGAAGGCACCGACTTACCAAATTGCAAAGCAGAAGTGGCAATGGGCAGGGCACATAGTTCGCAGAATGCACAGACGTTGGGGCCTGAGGGTGCTAGAGTGGCGCCCTCGCACCGGTAAATGCAGCGTCGGCAGACTCCCACCAGGTGGACCGATGACATCAGGCGGGTACAATACATAGCCGCTGGATGCAAGAGGCGCAAGATCGGGCCCATTGGAATTCATTAAGAGAGACCTTTGTCTAGCAGTGGACGTCCATCGGTTGAGACGACGACGACGATCTAAGTCAAATACAAAACATTATCCCAGTACAGAACACTTAATTAAAATAATCGTGTCATAGTTTTATTTTAACTATGAAAAGCTAATTTTATGTGATTTTTTTTTATAAATTAATCACGATGTTAATGCCGGCGCCTACCGAGGTAACAAACTACTGAACGAGGCCATATTGAACACTAAATAGCTTTGAGAACTTACTCTAACAAACTTTAGATTAGTTTTGGTCTTACTCTCCCAATAAATTTCTTATAGGAATCGGAATTTTAAAATTTGCGACTATAACTATTTAAAGACTGACTACAGAATAGTGCATGTGTCGCTTAACTAGCAGAGGCCCTCTTTTCCGCTGGGAAATGCTTTTACGCACCCTGACACGAAAGCAAGGAGTGTGGGTATCGCTAGCCTGGCCAGAATACCTACTAAATTCCAGCAACAACCTCATGAACCTGAAATGGAGGTGTTAAAGGTTCCTTTGCACATTCACCCTGACACTTCCGGATGCAACCGATAAAGGGAATTAAGGGAGGAGGCAAGAGGCTTTCAAAAACGCCACCTGTTACCCGGCGTCCTCCTTCGAAGAGGCGAGGAGGTATGAGCAGCAGTTTCCCTTTCTCTCTCCATTGTCTCTTTGAACTCTCATTAAAAAAGGCAACTGCATTTCATACCTCAATGCCAAGCTTTACGCTTACTATACTTGGCAATGAGAGATCCTCTTCAATCAGCGACACCAAAAGATGAATATACATTTTCCAATTCGTCTGGATTCTCCACTGGTGAAAGGTTTCGGTCGTGGCTATTTATCGCTCCACGAAAACTGTACATAAAGCGAAATAAATATGTTCCAGTATGTTAATGTATACAAATCGTTATACCATCTTAGCTCTAACATAATAGAAATAAAATATAAATCGCGGCTTTTAAAGAAACAACAGAATCTACAATATTATATATTTTATTAAACGAAAAACTAGTATTGTAAGCAAAAAATGGGTGCGATGTGACCTTATGTCATTGGTCTTAACCCTTTCGGGACGGTTATCAAAAGATTGTAAAAAAATCAGTTTGAATTTCAATGTGTGGCAATGTTCAGATAAAAATTATAAATAGAATCTTTAAAACAAATAGAGGATAGTTATGGAGACCGTTAAACTGTTATATTTGTTGTTAAAGCTATGATGACAATATAAACATACGAGTAAAACAATTTATAAGAAAACTAGCTGACCCAGCCAACTTTGTTTTGCCATATAAAAAATAAAAAATAAAATACCTTTTATTTTCTACTCCCACACTTCTCTGCACATTTAAACATAAACAAATTACACGGTAGTTATTATAGAAAAGTGTGATGCCGAAAAAAGGAACACCGCTCAGCTGTTGTTGGGAACCAACCCAACGCTGGTTTTCAGCGGCGACCCGGGACGAACACAAAACAAAACCTTAAAAATATAGTATAAATAAAAAAATAATAAAAAAATTATTATAATTAAAATTTGGAAACGTCAGTGACAACTTGGCCACCACTGACCTATATATTTGCCATTCTCCGTAAGTTAAAATAACACACACACACACGCATATATATATATTTTAAGTAAGTATATTTTATTTTGAATACATTGTAAATAATAATATAACTATGCATCTATTTAGATGCACGAAACTATTAGGGCAGGAACAGAGAGTGAAACAGATACAAACATACACACATACATACATATATACATAAATATATGCACGCATATACATAGATATATCCGCTATATATGGATGGACGTGGATGACGCACTCAATTTACTGTCCCTGGCACAGTAAATTCAATAAGTGTAACTTATATTTTGTTTTAAAACTATAATTACTATTATTGGTATTAAAAAATAGGGGTTGGTGATAGGAAGGTGAAAATTGAGGGTTGTATGTATTTTTGTATGCTGGGTCACAAAAAAAATAAAAACAAAGAAGTTCGTCCAAAAAAAAAATTAAGGGTGAACAACCATTATCACTTAGGGGTATGAAAAATAGATAGTAGCCGATTCTCACACCTACGCATATAAAATTTAGGAGGAGGAGTAACTAACAATGTGACAGGGAAATTTTATATATTAGATATAAGACTAACTAACATTTATACCAATTTAATTGACCGCTGGGGCGTAAGTGTACCACTTAATCTAATTTAGTAATAAAATAATATGTGTAAAACCTAATTACACTTACCTGTTTTCCCACGTTTTCTTTTCCATTTTATCCGTTTTTAAATGGTGCTAACCTAAATACTAAGTGTATTATAGGGTATTTGTTTTTTATACCATAAGAAAAAGCTTAAAATACGGCATCGTACCAATTGCATTGCTTTTATACGCAAAGATTTTTTTAAAGCTTATGCATCGAAAGGGTTAAGCTGTAAAATTAGCTTTTTAATTAGTGTCACTGTTGTTTCAAAGCAGCAATACCTTTGCAATTATAGGCCTAATTTCAGGAAAAATAATATAATATAAATATAAGACATTATAATACAATACGTCGAGCACATTGCCTCAAATTGCAGGCAAATACGCGTGAAATTGTTACGGAACTAACTACCTCGCTAACGAGACAGCTGTTTACGCAAATCATACATAATTTTATTGTTTACACGCAAATGTAAGTTACGGTTTAGTATAAACCCCATTATTGGCTCTTGAACACTGTTGCTAGTCATATTATATTGTGGGAAACTGCCGCTCAAATAAAAGGAACTTAAAACAGACTTTTCCTTTAGTTTACGTCGCGTATATAAAAACGGTTAAGGTCAGGGGAAGAGATATTGAAGAATAGACATACCAAACTACTTCGCTGTGGATTTGCAGGCTTTCTCACATTCTTTTCCACAAATGAAAAGGACTTGTTTAGATTTGTAAAGAGAATCTGCGTGGTGCCTGTCCAAGAGTCGAAAGTAGGACTTCTCTGAAGGTGAAGCCACGTGTCTCACCACTAGGCCATCATGGTTTGCTAACATTACATTGGAACTACTTTCTTAACTGTAAATATAAGGCTCCAAGTGCTCAGAGTATTTAAAAAGTGGTGCCTCACGAAATATATACGTTTTATATGCTAGGACATTAGAGCGACTCTGTAATCTACACACGTTAGGCACAGAGTACTTAGACACGTGTTATCTTACAAGAACAGAGTAATTCTATACCCTAGACTTAGATAATATTAGTAAATTTCAATAAATTAGCTTAAATTTTTATTAGGTACTAATTATTTTATAATGCTAGATTGTAATCTTATATTATTTACCAACCGAAGCTTGTTTATAATCCATATATATAAAAAAACCTTACGACATATACAAGTTTTTATATTGAAACGTTAGACATACTCTGCAAACTATAAACTTTAGACACAGAGTAATTAGGAATGTGGTGCCTTACGAAATATGTAGTTTTCCTTTACGCTGAAACTTTAGAGCTGCTCTGTGAACGGTATACCTCAGGCACAGAGTAGCCAGAAAGGTGACACTTAACAACACGTAGGTTTCTTTTAAATCGAAACATTACAGCTAGTTCGTATACTTAGACAAAGGGAACACAGAGTACTTAGTGGTAACAAATATTTATCGAGAAGTTTCTACGTAATGCTCTTTACTTAAATCGAAAACCCTTGTTTGAGTTAGTTTATTTGGGATCGAATTCCGGGCGTCGTTCTAAAATATAAGGATAGTTTATGTAAATGTGAAGAATACATATTTTTGTTAGGAAAACTGATCTATTAAAGTATTATTTGAGTTGAGATTTTAAACACAGACCTGAAAATTGACATACACGTTCCTTTTCGAGGTAGACATTCACTAAAGACGGATTTCCAGATGTTCCCGAGGGATCGACAGTTACGCGAGTAACACGATCTAGGATATTGAGTTGTTTGTTGTGTGTGTGTTTTTGTAACTGTTGAAGGCTTCAATCGTGGCTCAACGTTTTATTAGCAAAAATTCCAGTATGATACTGTGTAGAATTAGTAAGAGATAGACCTCTTACCAGATATCTTAAAATGTATCATCATTTCGTCGTTGTCGCTTCAACCGATGGACGTCCACTGCTGGACATAGGTCTCAGGAAATGATGCCCACAAGGCCCGATCTTGCGCCGCCTGGCTCCAGCGGTTACCGGCGACCCTCTTTATGCCGTCGGTCCACCCTGTGGGGGGTCTCCATCGAGCCCCAACGTCCACCGGTCCATCGGACTATGTGCCCCGTCCCTTGCCACTTCAGGTTCGCGATTCGTAGGACTATGTCGGTGACTCTGGTTCTACTACGGATCTCTTGATTTCTGATTCGATCACGGAGAGAAACTTCAAGCATAGCCCTCTCCATCGCACGCTGAGTGACTCTGAGCTTCCGCATGAGGCCCATAGTCAGCGACCACGTCTCAGAACCGTAGGTCATCACTGGCAACACGCACTGTTCGAAGACTTTGGTCTTCAGGCACTGAGGGATATTGGACGAAAAAGTCTTCCGGAATTTCCCGAACGCTGCCCAACCGAGTTGGATTCGGCGGTTGACCTCCCTCTCGAAATTGGACCTACCTAGCTGGACTATGTGGCCCAGGTATGTGTACTCGTTAACAATTTCGAGAGCTGAGTTCTTAGCGATGGGTTGAGCGGAACATGGATATTGGACATAACTTTCGTCTTATCCATGTTCATTTTCAGGCCCACCCGTTGAGAAACTCTGCTGAAGTCATCGAACATTGTATTGACATTACATCCTTTGACATTATATGTCCTTTATCTACCCTCTAAAAACTTAACATGGAATCTATAAAAAGTTCTTTACATGACTTTGCTGCACACTTTAATACAAGGATGGAAGAGTTCCAAAATGAACTGAAGGGTGCTATACCAGCAGCAAGTGCTTCATCCAACATAAATGCCCAGTTTAGTGCCTTTAGATCATTTGTTTTCGCTGTGTTGGAAAATCTTCAACTGCAGGTGGAGCTCCTGGCAAGGCAATATGATGAGCTGGAGATGAGATCCAGAAAGAAGTGATCTAACAATGAAGATACCACAGCCTGTCTATCCAATGTTCTAGCAGACCATCTTCAAATCTCAACCTTGACACCTGTATTGAGAGCATTGTATCATCACTTACTATCAAGTAATCACAGCAAGAAAAATATATCGCTATTTATAATAGCCTGTATACTCTCTGTCTAAATTTTACATTTACAGAGTATGTTATACTCCGTTATGAAAGAATTGCAACGTCAGCAACAGAAATGTCAAGCTGATAAACTCCCTCGTTATATCTATACTTGTGTTGGGTACAGATTTGGAGTACAGACAGTTAAGGTCAGAACTGGAGGAAAGTGTTACCCATTCCTTGATGAGGGTACAGGACAAATCAACCGAAACTAGATGATGCGAATATCGTGGAACAACTAAAATTTTCACGAGCCTTCTGAACACTCTTGAGTATTTTTTTAGTGAGTAAACCTGCTGAACAGTGAGGGTAGAAGACCAAGTGGAACGAGTGCTATTCGTTGGACTGATAAAATCAGAAACAGAACAGAAACACTCTCAAAGCCGTTGGATGCCGTCCACATCGTGCAGATTAGAAGCAAATGGCACAGCATAAGTTAAAAGAAAACGGTACGACTGAAGTAAAACGTAACTCTTTATCTTCCTGTCTTCACTAACTCTATTTCCGTCTCTACTTCTATAATATATCCTGTATATTTATAATAGACAATTTGAAATAAACAATCAGGTCTCTGTAAGCCGATGTTGAAAACTTTGAACAGAAACACAACTTCCTTTATGGAATAACGTTGTTATTGAACCTTTTTCGCTGAGCTTCAATATAATTAGACGGGCAACAAGCGATCTGTTCAGATTTCAAGTTAAATTAAGTTATCAATATTGTAAATAGCGCAACCCTTTTCGGTGATGACGGCGGTGACGTCATTAATTGCCGCCCGATACCTGTTTCCAATTACGGCGACAGACAACTTAAATATTCACGAAAGCTTAGTGCTTAATGCTATACGATACGCTCATTGTTCAGAGGAATCGTGTAATGGTAGACTATTTATACTACTAAATTTGGAAACTACTTAAAACTTACGTCCCTTACAGATCATCACACAAAGTCTGTATATCCGTCTGTTTCTTCGCGATAAACTTAAAAATTACTAAACGGATTCTCAAGCAGTTTTCGCTAATATTTAGTGTAATTTATGGTGAAGATTTAGAGACATTATTTGTGAAGGTTTTGTATAAATTATTTGGCATTATATACTGGAAAAATCCAATTATATAAAATGGAATTATGGGCTGCCTCATTGGTCTAGTGGTTAACATGTTCGACTACAGACATCTCAATATTTGTCAGAAGTTGGGAAGTTCGCGGTGTGATCCACCCCCGTGCCTCGGAGAGCACGTTAAGCCGTCGGTCCTGCGCCTGATCTCTCTCCGGTCGTGTCGCATTCCCGTCACATCGGACTATGAGCGTGAAGGAAAAGAGAGTGCACTTGTGTACTATGCCTGCCAATCCGCAGTGTAGCAGCGTTGTGGGTCTATGCTCTAAAAACGCTCGCTCCTCGGAGTGAGGAAGCCTGTGCCCAGCAGTGAGTGGGACGTTAAAAGGGCTGCTACTTACTACTGGAAAAATCGAGCCGGGGAGAACTTCCAACGAAACCACTGCTCTTTGAAATGTAACAAAACAATTAATGGTGGGAATTTCGTCTTTTATATATCTGCAAAAAAGTTCAGCATGGCAAAAGAACCTACTATATTCGTTTTAAGTTCTAAAGAAATGGTCACATACAATGCGGTCATTGTATTAGCATTCCATGTCCCTGCATAACTGGTCTTTCACTCCATAAAACTAGGAGATATAGAATAAATACTTTAAGCGCGCCTTAAAGTTTCATTTAAGTCTGATTGTGTAACTATACTCACTTGAGGCCTTCGCTGTTGCCAATGTGTATACAATAGCAGATCATAACCGGCCAGAAGTTATCAATGTGGTAGGTATAAATATAAAACTTCGATTGGTATAGATGCACGTGACAAAACGTGTAGCCATGACATGCATCACTACCCGTGCGAAGTCGGAGCGAGTTGCTAGTAATAAATATAAGAACGCCAAGGCATTGAATGTGTAATTGGGCCGCTGCAAGCACAGACAGACTTAAACCATTACAGGAATTGCTGATGAATGCGGGTGTTTTCGCTAGTCTACAATAAAAGTAAAGTCATTTGCGCCTCCGCCGGCGTTTAACTGACTTATTCCATTAGCGGAACTCGACGGGAACAACATTTCACTAACTATGCAAAAATTTGCTGCTCCTCTTTTTCAAAACTACATTTCAGCATTTAGATCTGTCCGTGTTTGCCAGCAAAGTGCTGCAATGAAAACATGTACAATTCGCACCGTGTTTTCCAAATTTTGGAATACTACGCCTTTAACGACAACGTCCATATTATTTTATTATAAGAGGCAAAATATCTCTTACCAGATTAGCGCGTCTCATCTTAGACTATATCATCAGTTGAAATCGCAGTGAAGCGCTACGTCAACGATAACACTGTAGTTTTATGAACCGTTCTTAAATTTTCACGATCGAAAGTCCATGAACGGAAAAATAACAGTTGATGGAAAAAAGATACATTATTTAGAGAACGCTTACATCTCAAACTGTATCATCACTTACCATTAAGTATAAAAAACTATATTAACAGAAATAAAAAAGATGTCATTATTTATGTTATTTGCAAGATTACTTAGTACGCCTGGGAGTAAACGAATAGCTCTAATTTCAATTATACTAATATGATATTGTAATGATGTTAAAAAAAGATACAAAATACCCGACTGAGTTTGTTGTGGGCTCTTCTCAGATCAGAGCGCGGAAGAACCCTCGTAACCTGTAAATTGTAAGTCGTTCCTTAATACCGTCATCAGACGTACCTTGGAATTAGTGTGTGGGAATAAATATATTCGACGATTTAAAAGTGCTATAAGGCCTACTCGAATAGATATTTTGATTAAGTAGTTTGTGCCCAAATCGTACAATTTAAAAGAGAAATATATATTTTTGACAGATCGTTTTATAGGCCCGAGTTCGAGCCCTTTAAAGTGTCGCATTGAAAGCCAACAAAACTGCCAATATTTAAACGCTCGCAGCTCCATTGAAAAGTCCCCGCATTGATGGGCGAAGTTGGCTTTCAATTAATCCCAGTTCGGTTCCCGGCCAGAGCTGCCGAATTCATTTGCAGCCTATAAATTTCCTTTATGTGGCCGCCATTAAATGATTAGTCCACGTCTGGAGCCGACGGTTCGTATCTCACGCCGAGGAATTTAATCAAATACCAAATTCACTGTATTGCAGTTGCTTCGGGGTTTATCTATTGTAATGGATGTACTTTATGTCCACCCACCTCGTACGTGACGGTCCTTAAGTACAATAGTTTTGGCGTTCGTCAGAGTCTAGCCCAAAGACTTCATGCCTTTTTTTTTCACGGGGGGAAATCTTCTAAAGATACCCGGCCTCTTGGAGGGAAAGGCCAGGTTATGTAGGATTACACCCACTAAAACCCCCTCGGTGGCCCTCCTCGGCACATGTAAGGTGGCTCCAGGATGTCCGTAAGCACCTTCGTCTGGTGCCGCCACTGTGCAATGACATATACATCCCGTGGTCTGACTGCAATGTAGCTTAAGGCCACGTAAGCTACATTCCTCCCGGGGTTGTCTGCAACAGAACGGTGCGGGCTCCCACTCTCACCGTTCGCAACCCCGTTCGTTCAACGCTTCACCAAGAGAAGCGTTGAACGACTGCTACGCAACCATTCTGCCCCTGCATCTTCGTCTCCGTGATGGATCAGACCTCTCTCGCGCTCGCTCGGCGGTCTCCTTTTTAACCAAGACGGTTTCGCAAAAGCAGAGCACCGCCTTCCAAGCAATCGGCATTCATCAACTACCGTTAGTGGAGAGAGATCTTCGCCAATCTGGCTTGACAAGACGCGCCGCTTGACATCCCATGCAGGGCACACCGCAAAGAATTCATGCCTGCAGCCCTAAGCTCTGCTGCTTACAAAACTATTATGTGCAGCTTCACCGACCACGCATGACCAGGACGACATGTACCCCGTGCCAATCGCTGTGGCTCCGCTTTCTAAATCGCTGATATCGTCAAAGATATCATATATAATAGCTTGGTGAACAAAAGATATTTTTTGGTAATATGTTAACGAAAAAAATGGCTACTGTGGGCTATTCTTTAGAGATAAATGTATATCATCTTCACGAAGTTTTTTATCGATCTTTTTGAGATATACAAACCAGTAGCACATTGACTTGATCATCTCGTAATGTTTGCAATTTAATCACAAATCTTTGAATCTCTCGACTTTTAGTGGTAAGTGATAATACAGCCTAAGATAATAGCGTCCTAATCTGATACCAGGTTATTTACAAATATTAATTTCTTATAAAAGCAAATGGCGATAAATATTACAAAACAATCACCATAATATCTCGTTTATGCTTTTGACAATATAAACTTTTTTAATGTAATCTTCATGGCGTTTAATATAATGGACAGTGGTTTACAGAATGTGCGCTAAAACTCAATAATTACCATATTCTTATGTATATTATTCGTATTTGGAGAGGTGTTCGACAAGGATGTGTTGAACCCCCATGGCTGTTCAACCTATTCATGGATAACTCTTTGACAGATTTAAAAGAAAATTTACTCTACGCTGATGATCAAGTAATACTTGCGTCATCCGCTAATGAGCTACAGGAGATGCTAAATATGATGAATGAGGCTTTGAAAGGGAAAAGAATGACAGTGAATGTAAACAAAACGAAAGTTATGCTTTTTGAACGAGATGAATCTATGACGAATGGCAATATTTTGATAGATGGGGAACAAGTGGAAGAGGTGAAAGAAATTGTATACTTGGGATCCAAATTTACAAAAGATGGAACATGTGAAAGTGATATTGAAAGGAGAGTAAATGCAGAGGATATGGTAAATAGTAGTCTGCACGCCTCTACTTTTGTGCATAGAGGAGAGTTCGTGTCAACACTTAAGTGTGGTAGCGAAAGTTGGTCATGGCAGAAGAAGCACAAGAATAAAATAAATTCAGTAGAGATGAGAGACAAAGTGTGATAAGAGAACGATATGGTGTAAAAGAAAATGTAGTAACTAGAATTGAGAAAGATGATGGTTTAAGCACGTAGAGAGAATGAATTAAAGGATACTGACTAAAAGGATTTACGAGTCAAGAGTGAATGCGAAAGTTGGAAGGGGAAGACCAAGTCGAACGTTCCTGGACCAAATCCAGGACGTATTAAATAAGGGCCAGGTCAAGAGTACTAATATGAAAGGTTAATGAGAATAAAAGAAGCGAAGGAGATGTGCAAGGATCGTGGCAAGTGGAAGGACGTAGTCTCTACCTACCTCTATGGGAATGAGGTGTGATGCTATGTATGTTTGTACGAAATTTTTATAATCGTTTTAAATTAAAATTTTCGTGGTTAATTGACATATTTAAAACTATTTTAACAGGTACTTCCCACGATAGCGTTTTTTGAATTTTGTCGATATTTTGTCGTGTCAGTCAGTGACCATGATCCATGTAACTGGGTCGAAAAATACTAAATGTATGTCTCCTAATAAATCGCTGGGACTGTCGCCATTTATATTTTTTTATTTATTTATTTATTGCACATCAACAAAATACACACTACTCGTATATACATTTAAAAAATATCATAAGCTTATTATATCAACTAAGTGGTATCTTACTCAGATAAAGGCAACAGAGTAGTAACAAAAAAAAAACTAAGTAATAGAGTAAAATTAAATTAAATTAAAAGTTACACAATAAAATTAAACATAAACGTTACTTAAAGATTAAACGTGATTTGAGAATCGTTAAAGATATCAATGTCGCTATTGTTAGACTTTGAATTATTAGGGAGCAGCATTGATATCTCTAAAATATTGTGGATTATTAATTCACTGAGAATTACTAAAACACTGTAAAACAACTAAGAGAATATAGTCTCTGGTGCTGCCTGGTGCTGTGGTTGTTTTAAGAGAAATAGTGACACTGGCGAAGTTGTGTGTGCTCTGTCACACCTGAAAGCCAACTATTAAAAGAAGAAGAGAAATAGTGCTTAATTGTGTAAATTTAGTTAGTGAAGTGAATAAAAATTGTTAGTTAACACGAATCGGTGATTTACATACATATATTTTTATATAATAAGTATGTGTTTGAGTTTGTGATTTTATTTGTTAAAACCACAGTTAGATTGCAATATTCACAGTTAAGCCGGAGTTGTCGCGTCAGCTAGTATTAAATAACTAATATGAAAATAATGTGCAGTATGCAAGTATTTCCAATGATAAACAGTCCACTAGCCTCGGGGCAGAGCGATACATCGGGTCGAGAGCCAAGTGCCGTGGAAGCCTTTCTGGAGGGCTCTACAGCCTCTCGAACCGCATTCACCACTATCCGTGTCAATGTCAGGGCGGGCACTCCACGGGGCGCCGTTGGACACCATTCCAGGGCGGACGTATTGTCTTCCGATGCTTTACAATTTGATAAGGCTTATATTTCAAACCAGATGGTGCCGTCGACTTTAAACTTGACATGTTCACATCTAAATGAGACTTTTTTTTCAAAAAACGGCATTCCATCTTGTTTTGTACAATTAAAATATATAATAATGTAAAATAAGTGAAAATAGTGAAAGTATGGTATGTGATGATATTATACAAGTCCATAATGGTAAGTTTTGTGGGAATTTTGACGAACAGCAGGGAAGACAGCCAGAAAAGCGATTGCGAGATGATACTGGTACGAGTCGAGAAAATGAATTTATTACCGTGATGAAGCGAAAATTCAAGCGGTTTACTTTGAAGAGGTCTAGCTACATTAAGGATATGGAGATAAGTCAAGAGATCCAGAAATATGAGGTTAGTGTTACATCTAAAGAAATTCTACCTAAACAAGAGGCATTAGCTAAGCTTTTACGTTCCGAAGATATAACAGGGGTAATAAGTGTTAAATACAAAAGTCCGTATAAGGTTTTTCTTGAATTTCGCCATATGGAAAAAGCTGAAAAATTATTAGCGAGTAAGAGATTTGTCGCTTTAGATTACCGATGCAAATGTCTTATGGCATTGTACGAAACATTGATATTGACGTAGAAAACGAAATGGCGAATATTTTTGAAAGTGAGCACGAGATTTTATTTAAAAAAAGATTAAGAAGATTTTGTGAGGATGGCAATAGGAAAGAGGGCGAATCAGTTAGAGTGTGTTTCAAGAGTCCTAGCATACCCTCGTTTATTTATGTATACGGGTGCAGGTATAAGGTAGAGTCATATACATTTCCTGTGACGCAGTGTTCAGGTTGTTGGAGATATGGGCACTCCAGAAGATTTTGCCCAGTGAAGAAAACATTTTGTCCTAAGTGTGGGGAGCAACATGCTAACTGCGATACAAAATGTTATGTTTGTATTAATTTTAATGGAGATCATATGGCTCTTAATAAGAATTGCCCAATCTTTCAAAAAGAGAAAGTAATTAGAAAGATGATGTGTGTTAAAAATTGTACTTATCGCTAAGCCTTGTTAGATTACTACGATAAAAAAAAAGTTAAACGCTAGGTTGGAGAGAAATATAGCAGAAGCATCAAGTGATCATCATAAACGGAGATGGGGGTGCAAAAAACACACAAACATATAAAGATATTCTAGTAACTAAAGCAAACAGTCAGAATGATGTCATCTGAAGCCTGGTAATTAACAGTGAGAAAAAAGAAAACGTAGAGACTGCTATGAATGGAGCTGCAAAAATAAAGAAAAGAAGTAAAAAACACAGAGAAGAAAATATTTTTGATAATATAAAGTCTAATAATGGAAATGTGTAAAATAAGTCATATATAGAAGAAAATAAAGCCCAGGATGAAAAACGTAATAGATTTGAGTTTACAAGGTTATTTTTAAAGCTTAAAGAAATATTTTTTTCACAAAGAAATATGGAAGATAAAATAAAATTGGCTTTGATGTTTATATGGTCCGTAATTAAGTTATTTTTTGCGGAATTTATTAAGGACGGTGATATTTTGAATAACTTATTCAAGTTGATTTGTAGATCAGAAAATATAGTTTAAATATTATTCAACGGAATTGTCAGAGTCTTAAGCCAAAATTAGCTATGTTTAGAGCGTTTTTGAATCAAGAAAAAATTCACATATCTATTTTAAGTGAATCGTGGTTGAGTGCCGATGATGATATTAATGTTTGTGGGTATAATTTATTCAGGAAAGACCGTTTAGATGGTCACGGTGGTGTAGCTATAGTAGTTCATAAAAGTGTAAAAGCTCGAATTTGCAACATTATTTTAAGTAATAAATTTATCGAATTAGTGAAAGTATAGTTTATAAGTTTACGATGGGGCTGGCGTGTATTATAAAAAATACAAAAGCCCCTTAAAAACAAAAGTACAAAAAAAATGAGATTTTGTATCAGATGTCAGAATTATGTAATATATGAAACATATACTTTATAAATTAAATGCTGTTCGTTAATCTCGCAAATGGAATTATTTGTTATATCCAGGGAAGGTTTAGACGGTGTTTGCCAGACGTGGCAATTTGATTGTTAAAAGGGGCAATGTAAAGATGGACTCGATACGTTTTTAGCCCTTTCAGTTTTTAAAGAAACGTAAAACTTGTGTAGGGGGCATAAAAATTTTAGAAATGTTAAGGTGGGGTATGGCCTGAAAAGGTTGGGCAATAAATATGAACAAAACGCTTGCAATTTAGTATAACAACAATTTCGCACCTATCTGTCAAAACTTTATGTTCCCATCGTTTGTAAATCAATTAAATTTGTAAGTAATACTAAAGTCAAAGCAAATGTAAAAGCCAAATATTATTTCGTTATTTTGAATGTTAATCGTTTGATATTCGTTGCGATGTTCCAAAATGAAATTTAATTTTTAAAATACGGTTTTCATTTGTCTGTGACATTTGACATTGACAACCAACAATTTCTGATCAGAGTTCCGAACAGAAATTGTCGGTTTTTTTAATCACAATCTTTTTGTTCCGAATAAGTTAAGAGCACATTTCTTACTAAAATTGGAACAATCTGCAATTATCATTCAGCTTTCATATTTAAGTTTGTCGGGTCATTTTACGGTTATCTAAGCAACAGATCAAAGCTATTTTATAGCAGATAGAGTAATCTATTACGTGACTATATTTAAACTATTTGTATTGATTTCTCAAATCATTCATTTTATTATTTAACGAAATTCAGTTCTACTCATTGTATGTTGTTTTAAGTGGAGCCTTAACAAGAACCAATTATGGTTCCTGTTTGGTTCTAGAAGTATGCACTGTTACACTGTATGTTTCCCGAGGAAAATAAAATAAAACACACACGTGATTTCTCGTTTAGACAACTCGTACTTCCGAATGCTGGACAGGCACCACGAAGTCTCTTAATAAAAAGAAACGTACGCACGCAGCGGTGTGGTGGTTAATTTTCTCCCTCTCTTCTTTGAGTGAAGAAGCTCAAGCATAGCAGCCTGACTTGCCTTTTTACCTTACCATATTTCGTACTAGTTTGTGCCTACGATTTGGGGAGCTTACGTCAAAGTGACTTCAAAATGATGTGTCAATGTTAAAATTTACGTAAGATATGCATCATATCTTTATATAAGACCCGTGATGTGTGGCGAAATGTTTGGCTTCTCGTTCAGAAAAGTCCTATAAGTTTCTCCTTATAAAAACCTACTGACTTGCTTGATTGCTCTTTGTAATCCATCATTGCGCTGTTCGGTTGTGGAAAACATTGTAAGGAAACCTGCATATTCCGGAAGTAATTTTGGTGTAGTATCAATACAGGATGCTCAAACCAGAATACAACGGATGCTCTCTCTCAGTGATGAAGGGGATGGGGATGTTTGCGCACCTGCTCCCGCCTAAGTTAATCCTCAGTCGGACTCAATCGGGACATCAGGGAGGATTGTGCAAGTTAATCCACGGGTGTCTTACTTACGGATGAAGAGAATTTTAATAGGTATTTCACTTCTGACCCATGGATCCGGGGCACGTGCGTATATCCTTACTGATACAAAGCACTTATACGTTAAGTGGTGTAGTTGAGGAACACAACGATAATAACGTTTGGATTTGAATCCACTTTTACAATTTAAATGTACGATGCCGTTAATAAAAGAGACACTACCAAGCTATTTGTTAAACCAACCTTCCATACCGACGGTAGATTCATCAACGACGGACAGATTTGACGAGTCCAACAACGTCTTCAAGCAAACGTGAAAAGCGAGTATTATAATTTTAATGTCAAAAATATTCGAACGTAAAATTCGTCAATGAAGGTTACGACAAAAAAGATAAGTCGAACATGCATGAAGTCTTACATTTGGCCCGTACAAAACGTCTAGAACACAAGTGCCTCAAAATCATAATTAGTACTACATCAAATGTCATGTCCTGGTATTCTGCTTCAAACATTAACAGGTATATTTAAAAATGTACCTTAAAGCAATTGCAATAAGATTCTTTTTTATCTACAATTATTTGTAAAAATTGGCTGGAATCGAAATCGAGACGTTCGTATAAAAGGACTCGCCTCACTTGAAGTGGGACCTTACACTGCCTTCAGTGCAAAAAAGAGGCTACACTTAAAAACTCATTTTTAAATCATGTCTTATTAAACACTAGTACTCGCTTCGCTAAGAGTAGGAGTCGGCAAATTTAGATCCGAACTGGTGGAACGCTTCGGACGTGGCTTCGGGAGTACTTAAACCTGCTTTTAATACAGCAGAAACGCAGCAGTTACGCGGGCACCGCCGGAAACAGCTACAGGTAATAAAACTCCAACACTTCCTTCGTTGTTTTAATGATTAATGACAGGTCCAAGTATCGATGACGTTACACATACCAATGGATCACCGACACATGTCATCGTGACATATGTCAAATTAATACGTCCATAATGTCATTACGACATATTACTAATAAATATTGATACAGATAAAATAAAACTATAAATGATTGGTGCTTTACATGAAAACTCTATTAAAGAAATTTTCTTACTTTTTTTCGCGATAAACTAACTTTTATCAAACGAAGTACGAGATTATTTTCTCCTTATATCATAAAGAAGTCATTTCATTTTGTCTACATATAAAGCACCAACCTTAACAGTAAATACACGTATTCAAAAGTATAAATCAATACAAATTCAACTGCATATTACGAAAAATAATTGAAGATTCGTTT
The DNA here is from genome assembly GCA_015832385.1 of Elymnias hypermnestra. Lineage (NCBI taxonomy): Eukaryota > Metazoa > Arthropoda > Insecta > Lepidoptera > Nymphalidae > Elymnias > Elymnias hypermnestra. The sequence continues at coordinate 189,044 of JACTOM010000879.1, read as the reverse complement.
TTCAATCAAAATTGAACCCCATTTTTATACAACGATATAATATGGTGATGACGTACAGGAATCTTATTTTGAGTCTATTGTAATGCTTTAATTCGATATTTATTAGGTAAAGTCGTGGGTAATATATTTGTCAAGATCATGCTAGAGATTACCAATTGAGCTTCGGTATTACCAATTGTAAATTACGCTGTTACATAATGTATCTTTTGATATGGATACTTGACAAGTATTTTACCGAAGTGTAATAAAATATTATAAAAAAATTTGTCGTCAAACTGTTTCATAGCGGTACTATCACATCAACTCGCTCACGAGGAAATTAATGTGCGTAATGTTTCATTGTATCATTTATTGCGAGATGGACACGTGTCGAAAACATATAACGATATACTATTATAAAAACACATAAATAAAACACGTAATCAATGGTTGTGCACAGAAGCGGATATCTAGGGTGAAAAAGGGGGTAATGTGTTAGCCCCTGGAATAACTCTATAATTAAGGTGATACAATTTCACAGCTTAAATAGTTAAAAGATGTTTCATATCATTTCCTGATGTTTACTACTAATGGCTGTTCAAATGAAACTTCTTGAAACGGTGTGTGTGTATGTACAAGTGTCTATTGGATCTTTACAGAGAAAAAATACTTCTATATAAGATGGATCTGACCGGTGTCGTACTTTTTACGACAAGAAATTTATTCCATGTATATAAATTATAGGTAATATATATGACGTGTATTACCTCAGTCGATGTGCCACTGTACAAATACAACTAGGAAATGGTTGTAGAATGATATTTACACATAAAATAGACCCACTTGGAGCACTGCATTAGTCTTTTCTTATTTTCCAAAAGGCATAAATAATAAGTTCGCCTTTTTCTTGCCTATTATTAGACCTTTATTGGTCTACTTTCTACCAAATTGCAAGTGGACCGTCAACACATGTGTTGCTTGAAATAATACATCAATTAAACTTTGTCGTAAATTTTACGACAGCGCTCAAAAGTATAATATAGAATATATAATAAGCCAAAGAAGTTTCATTTCCTTCGCGAGTACCCGCATTTTTATGTATTTCGTTATTACAGGGACTAAGATCCGTCCGATTATTTAAGTTTACCGTAGATTATTAACGCTGATTGTATTCCACGGTAATCTTGAACTTTTTCTAAATTCCCTTACGAAAGAGTACAAAAATTATTCAATAGTAAATAGTATACAGAGGAATGTCAATTGTATTCAATAGAAATTCTAAGAGATTACAATATTTACGAGACTTAGTACAAGTGTTTTTTTCTAATTGATATGGCAACACAGTTCATTAGAGAGATAGTTCTATACTTAAGTGTATACTCTAAGCACATTAGCGTAGTTGTTTATAAATGGTAACTAATGTTCGATTACAAACTACAATAAACGATACTTTTGAGGCTTTGTAGAGGCTATAATAGGGATTATAATAATAATCAAGTTATAAAGTTAATAGTGTTTGTAAAGGCTAGAATCCAAAACAGTAAAAGCTAATCGTCTTTGTATGCAAACTTATGAATTTATAATTGTTTCGTAAAAGCTAAAATCTAGGGCATTAATCAAATTTATAAAAGCAATTGTCTTTACAAAATAAAAGTAAGCTTGTAAAGGCTAAACTCAAGAACAGTTTCTTTCCTAAAAATTAGAATCCAGGGCACTAGCCAAGTTTATAATAAACGCTAGAATGCCGGGCTGTTAGCAAATTTGTAAAAGATGACTTTGCAAAGACAAGTTTTTATATCATAATCATATCACGGGTCTTTAGTGTATAGCCTGCCAATCCACATTAAAGAAGCAAAGTCAATATTCCTCTCAACCGAAAAAGAGGTCTGTGGCCAGCTTCAGGAGCTGTTTGATACACACTCGGAAAATATTTCAAATCATTATCTTTTAGTATAATATATTAATTTCTTATATCTTCCATTATCCAAAGACAAAATGGCGTCGTTTTATTTATAGTAATATGTATTATTCATGTTTTCCTATCTAGATTATAAGAGCGAGAGAAAAAGAGTAATTATTGAGTTTCTTGCCGATTTCTTTCTCAGCTGTTTGAGATTCTTGAATATTTTAATATCACTTTCTATACGCCTAATAACTTATATACATAATCAATGCGTTTGTAAGCAAATTCCGTTAATCTCTCTGCTTTTAGACATTTGTTGTCTGTTACACAAAAGGCAGCAGTTGTCTCTGTCACGTTTGACATCTACATTATGACTTTTAACCATAGACAATTGTTAGACATATTCACGCTGAATTTGAAAGAAATCTGTTAAAAACCACCAAGGACCGCTTGTAGAGTGCAATTTGATTATAAATCCAGGGAATTAATTTACAAATCTCTTTATGTTAAACATAATTCAAGTATTTAAAAACTAAATAACTTTTCATCATATTCTATGTTTTTTTTACTAACTTCACAATGAAGTCATGTCATATAAAACAGATGAATTGAAGAAAATTTAACACGAAAAAAAATTTAAATAAATGTCGCTGCTTTAAATATTAAATTTCAACTGTCCACCGTCATAAAGAAATGTAATATGTATCTCAATATTAATCGAATTCGAGATGAAAAATAAATAAAAGCGCAAACACTTTACCCGATGAAATAAACATACGTTTATCTCCCTCGCTCTTTGTCGCCAATCGTACTGATATGAACAAGATAGCGATATTATTATCTGATCCCATCAGACACCTGACATATGACAGTCGCTGTGATTGTGGTTGCCTTCACCAAGGTCACGCTTTTTCGACGAAACTACACATCTAAAGCATTTTAATGACATTACCATCACAAAATATTTTTCCGTCTTTCAAATTCTCGCGCTTTTAGAGTGTGCATAAAAATTTTTGAATCGATTATCGTAATAATCCATAGTTGCATTAAAAAAAAACCCTAATCGTAATATCACGTTTCTGGCAATAAGTTATTTGTAAAATGGCCAAACTGTAATATTACAGAGCGAAACTATGATGAGACGTGATACATGCCAATAATGAAACTTATATACACAATACGTTACGTTGCATACGACAGGCCGAGTATTAAAACCTCCCACTCACCAACGCACCGGCCATTCACCGCACGACATTTAGCAGCACGCGTTCCCAATATACACGAGATTAAACATACCTACACTTATTAAAGCAAATCTATACTACATTCTGGGAATGTATCCGTTTACAAAACACTACCGCTACAGTTATATACAACGAATAAATTATAAAAAAATATATTATAATCGTTAACAACGCCGCCTTATAATTACATTCAAACCTTTCGGTGGCACGACGGAGTGATATTACGTCTTCATAGGAAATGCTCGATCGCTGCGGCTGACGTATTAATACGTCATTCATTGTGGACAGCTAGCGAACAGTTAAAAGTACTATTATTTTTCGTTTATGCCGTGGCATCAGACTATGAAAGGAGATAAAACGAAAGGCATATGTCCCATGGCTCGCATCAGCTGTTTCATTTGCATTTTTTACAATTTTTGCGTTAATAAAGACATAATAACGCGCGCGCCGTAGCCAAAGGTTTGAAGAGATTCAATCTTTGGAAGAATCGAGGATATCCTGTTTAATATTTTTAAAAAATACAAGAAAATCCCGAACTAAAATAAATTCTTTAAGGAATGTATTGTATATTTGAGCAATACATTCACTTCTTTATGTTAAATTTCATTGAATATACAGAATAAAATCTGACGACGAAGTGGTTACACTGAATTCATTGAAAATTTATCAGTGTCAATTCTGTTGCAAGTTTTTCTAAACTAATTAGATTTAAAAGAAATTTTTTGTCGTTTAAAAAGTTTAGAATCAATTAAATTGAGGCCACAAAACAAAAAGTATTTTCTACCACTCTTAAAATTTAACTTAGAGTAGAATTTGACATTGACAAGGTCACAAATTGAAAAGAACGACTAGACTTAAGTAAGAGAAACATGCAACAAAATTGAGGCCATAAATACTATTCGGTCGTGTATCAATTTAAATCGGTATATACACATATTGTTTTATTATGCCTTCCTCGTATTCGTTCCCTAAAAATGAAAACACCATCAGGGCAATGTGACCACTTCGCAGCGGACATAACACAAATAACAAAACGTCGAGGCGATACAATTGACTCGAATGCACCGCGGGTAGGAGAACTCGTGGAACGTCTAAAAGGCATCGCCGTAGTCGGCCGCCGACCGGCCGGCTGCGCGGTCGTCGCTCGCCTCGGCCGAGGCAGTCGAAGCGGCCGAGGCGGCCCAGTCGGGCTATAGCGGGTGGGTGGCCGCCTCGCCGGGCAGCGCGTGCACCCTGGCCGACAGCAGGTTGTGCAGGATGAACACCGCCGGCTTGGGGCTGCCCTCCATCTCCAGCTCCTGGAAGACGAGTGTCACATGACGATATCAAATCTCCTATGTGTGTGTTTTAATAACTTCAGTGATAGAAGAGCTACTAATTTCATACTTTTTATAATATTTTTTTTTCCCCTTGTCGCTCAGTCGATTAATGGAAGAGCGAAGGTTTGACGTGATGTTTCGATGCGTCTGTTTCTGATTTCCAACAAAAGAACTAGGGTTTTTTGATACCCCGTTGGGATTACGCGTAATGTTTCTATTTAGGGAAGGAAAGGTCAAAATGTACGTTATAGTTCAGTAGCTGACTTCCGCGGTGTTACCCGCCTAATTCATGATGCCTTTTTTGTAAAATAACAAGACTGATGTCAGGCAGCGATTTCTGGTCTGTTTTTTATATAATAATTAAGTTTTACAAACATAAATAAAGGTTAATGAAACTGATGAGAAAATATGGGACGTGCAAGCGGGATTTAGAAGACGAATGGGATGTACGGATCAGGTCTTTTCTTACATACATACATCACGCTTCATTCCCATAGGGGAAGGCAGAGACCACATCCTTCTACTTGCCACGATCCTTGCATATCTCCTTCGCTTCTTTCATTCTCATTAAACCTTTCATACAAGTTCGTCGGTTTAGAGTACTCTTGACCTGGCCCTTATTTAAAATGCCCTGGATTTGGTCCAGGAACGTTCGCCTTGGTCTTCACCCTCCAACTTTCCCGTTCACTCTTGACTCATAAATCATTTTAGTNTGAAATATGAAAAGATTGGAAGCCACACGAGCTAAGCTAGTTCACAGTGCGGCTTACGCTTAGGGATAACATAAATTGGCATTACCTTACGAATATTGTGTAGCAATGACATGAAATGCTTATTTTCTTTCACATTGATGCTTATTAAATAACAGTACATAACATTCAGTTATAAAGCGGCAATTTCCCATCATTTAAGATTACGCTACCAGTGCCGTCATAGTTCTTAAGCCCTACCGAGTTAGAGTTGGCCATTTTTAATACTAAAAATTCATCGAAATCTAGTTACTACTGTGACCGTTATCACACTTGTATATCTGGCTAATGGCTCAATCTTCAAGCTGCTAAAAAATTACATTTGACAACTCGCCACAACATCCTAAATTAATCGTAGCAAATAATTCAACATTACATTTAACAACACTTGTTAACTTTATAACAAACTAATTTGCAAAAATTTGCAATGAATTAATTGTCAATGACGATTACACAAACAATACGCGAAATTAATGCAAAACGATAAATGCAAAATGTTTATTATATACAAAAATTAAACAGTAAATTCTCGTCCTTTTACAATCACGTCAAGCTTGTATGAATTTTCATACAAACGGAAAAAATACCTAATTTTTGTGTCGCGAAACAAAAGAAACAAATCAATATAGTTCAGAAGCATTAGCTTCAATCTTTAATCGTAAAGAAAAATTTTATTCAAGTCTCTTCACAAGCGTATATCCATGTAATAAATACTACTGTTGAGGTTTTTACTATAAAGTAACTGAAATCCAATCCAATAAACAAGAAGCAAGATGAACATAGGCAAAGAGCCCGTACGTTGAGAAAGTATATTGTAAATTAAAAATAACCACTAAAACTTTGTAGTATTGCAATTAACTAACGGTATTTGGGAAAGCCTAGAAGATCACACGTTTTTGACCGTTATTAAAAAAAAGGTTTAAAAAATTCCAAAAGCTCCCATTTCGTATTCATAAGCAGATTAGCAAAAAATTAACGAGATACAATTCCTAATTCCTGCCCAAAGTGTCACTAAGTTTCTTGAAGGTATATAAATGTTTGAAAGGACATTTAGGCAATATTTCGCGCGTTTTGCCATTTATAGAAACAAAGCTCTTTATCTTACATGCCTAATAACAGGGATTTTCACAATTACAAAGAAAAACCCAAACCTCCAATATAGTCCAAGAAATCCACCATTTGTTTGTTGTTGAAAGGTTCGAAGGAAAAAGGCCAACGAGTTGCTCACCTACCCGTTGGTCTGACCAATTAAGGAAGATAAAGAGACTTACGTTTGCAACAGCTCTAAAACAAGCCAAGTATAGACAGAGACGGAAGCAGTTCGTCTATGTAGATCCTAAAGCATAGCAGAGTAGCAATGAAGTGTATAGAACTGATGATTAAGAAAATGCAAAGCTGAAGTGACGACAAACCTGACTAAATATTTCCAAGAACCAAAGAAAATTGGATTCAAGCGGATCGATGTTTGTTATTACATGGAGCGACACAGAAACGAGCCTAGAAGAAATTATTAGGATAGTTTCGTGTCTAGCAACAGACATCTCGTTACGTTGATATAATAACATGTTTGTGTCGCACAAAGTTTCACAATGAGTTTACTGTTCAGAAACCCAAATACACCGGAACAAACAAACTCTACTGGCGCACGCGTTAATAATAAACGTTTAAATACAAACACGCGAGGTGGATAATTAACAATTTACGATAACTGATCATAAATGGAATCATGTCTTTAATTTAAACAACAATATTTGTTGTAAAGATCGCACTGAAGAAACATATGCCGACTGAGACATCTATCAAAACATATACCCTAAGATCCCGCTGCAATGCCACTTTCATCTAATAGAGAATCTACTTAAAATTTTGATGCTTAGTTATAACAAAGTCCATTATTAATTTAATTAATTTTAATTGAATTTTGGAAAACAATAACTCTTAATTGGAATATTATATACTTTGCTCCAAATAACCAAATGTAAAGAAGTAATGGTTGCCAAGAGGTAACATTTTATCGTGTTTCTACGATTGTGAGCAATATAAAGATACCAACCTAAAGATCGAGGAAGAATAATAAGAACTAAAGAGGTTGCATTTTTAATAGTGCTCAAAAAATTTAGTAACTGTCTATTAAAGCTCGCTTAGAGCGAAGAAGACTTACCGCCCTAAATAATGTGTTAGACAAGGATACCGATATTGCAATATGAGCGTAGCAATTTTGCAGCAGGATCTTAGACTAGTAGGATAAATCAGTGGGAAAATCTTATAGGTCCTTTTTTAAAATGAAATTAGAAAATTCTCCCTTAAAACGGAGGAAAATAATAATCCCTAATAGGTAACATCCATCCAGTTTGGATCTAAGTTTTAAAAATATACGCATTTCAGAGTATTTAGATAGTCAAACCCTACAAAGTTTACCTGAGGGACGGAAGCATGTATAATTCTGTCATATTTTGAATAACATCTAGAAACGTTAGGGATTTTGGATCAAACTAAAAATCACAAAGAGCAAACATCTTATTTTCTTTGGTACTAAAGGTCGCCAACAATCTCTAATTTTTTTTATCGTAAGTAAAAACCGCAAGTTCAAATTGTGAAGACAATTGTAACAGTGTTATTCGCAAGGAAACCAAAATTTAATTCCGCGGAACTGTGTACTGAAATTGTAAACATAGTTAAATAACATTGTTCTGAAATTAATGTAGGCCCGGAGGCGATCAAAGCTGATGTTCTTAAATCTTGTTTAAATGTTTTATGTTTTTAAATAGCTACTACGGTTTCGTACAGGATTAAAATTAGTTTTGTGCGCAATAATATATGTATATAGTCTCTCAAAATTATCCCATCTACTTGATCGATAAAGAAATTAACATATTTCTTCTTAAAAATAGGTCACATATAAAGCGATAGATCCATTTGACTAGAAAGCTCTACATTCGACAATTCGATATTCAGTTCCAGACAATTTGTCAACTAAAGGTTGTGATCACAACATATACTTCTATCATCGCCATAGAACATCAACATTGCCATACATGAATTAATTAACAAAACAAACTATATACAATACAATTAACACTAAAACATCGACGATCTCATACCGTACCTAGTAAGATTTTGTTATAGACATTAGTGACTAATGTCTATGACAAAATCATGTATCTTTTTTATATTCATTAAACAACACAAGTTAATTGGAAACGTTAATATACTACGTAAATTCCATCATCATCATCATTCTAAATATTAGTACATTAATTTATAAAAAAATAACGAAACAGTTCGCCAGACAATTGACTCCGAATGTGATGATTTAAAATGATATGTCAAATTATCCGGACGATGATATGTTTCAGTTAAAAAAAGAAAAGCCAAATACGAAAACGTCGATATTTTAACATTACAATAACACGTAACACACGGCGACATCTGCCGTTGGTTTTTTTTTTTT
>JACTOM010000879.1:28065-180342 GCA_015832385.1 Elymnias hypermnestra | reverse complement strand
TCAGGGCGGCCCGCGCCGCGCGGCGGGCGGCGGCGTGCAGCGCGCGGTGCCACGCCGCGGCCGACGTGCTGCAGGGCGCCCGCAGCGCCAGCGCGTGCACGCCGTCGGGCGAGTACATCTCTATGGTGCGCTGCTCTGCAGGACACGCACACGACGTCTAGACGGTTTGCGCTTTCGACGATCGAAAATAACGGTTTGCTCGGATTTAAAATTACAATTACAATTATTAAATTGGGTGATGATTGATTCAGGGTCAACACGGAAACCAATGAAATAGTACGCGCACACGTGCACAGACGGAGCTACGTCAACTCGTCGTGTAGTGCAATAGCTAACCGGGGTCGTGGTGCCGCAGGTTCTTGGCCACACACGCCATGAGCAGAGGCACGTATCTGGTGTCGGCTCGTCGGCGGCGCGGCGAGGGCGGGGAGGGCGGCGTCTCCACCATGTACCCCCGCTGCAGCTCCCAGCCCACCTCGCTGATGATGGACGCCTTTCGGAAGTACGGGGTCACTTCGCGTAAATATTTCACTGAAACCGACACCAGGTTAATCTTTATTTATGTCAGTATTAACGACCTCTTTTAAACCCCCCATTCTGTGTATCAAATTAAAAATAATAATCGAGTACACTTTTAGTTTTTTTTTTTCACATTTCCAATGTACACCAGAGAATGATGTTACAGGACCATTTACGATTATACAGATATTCACTAACTCTTCTGAGAAGAAGCCACGATGAACCCTATCTCTTTTTTATTTGTTACATTATATAAAGTGCAATCTTGTTTGAAAGATTGATACTCCTAATAAACCCATTAGTCTTTCCTTGCATAGCAAAGTTTACAAATAAAATTATTGTGTCTACATATGTCAAACTACTTTTGAGTCTGCAATGGTAGAAGGCTTCTGCCAGTTACCCTACTACCAAAAATATGCCACCAAACAAAGAGATTTGTGGTTTCTATGATGCTGTGTAGAAACCATAAGAGATAAATTGTCTCCTTCAGACTAGCATGCTTCTTAGATTGTATCATCACTTGTCCTGATGCTACTTCCCTTAAAGTGTGACCACAGTCAAGTCAAGCTAACCAGTCAACAATTTAAAAAAATGTATTCCTGTGTATTAATCCAGCCTCAAAGTATCTATTTGCCATATTTATTAAGGATTTTATGAATGACTGTGTAATAAAAAAATTTGCCCATCTAAAATAAAAGTAGGATTGTTGATAATTTAATAATCAACCTACTAAACCAGAACAGAGCTTTTACTGGAGTTAAATCTGATATTAATTACACACATGAGATTCCTTATACTAGTTGCAATTCTAGTATATATTAAGAGAAAGGATTTGATTGTTTATTCATTCTGCATAAACTCACAATTTGCTGAATAGGTTTAATTGAAGAGAGGAACTAGTAATATTTTCCTGAGTTTCCCAGAATCAATTAATCAGATGTTTTAAATGTAATGGCTACATGGTTTTAAATGTTATGTCTTTGAAATGGCTAAAGAACTTTTGACAGCAATTAAACTATTTTTAATATGAATCTCTCTAATAAAATGTAATCCCCACAGTTTAAGCATTATCAAACTTCAGGTATAAGGTAGTATTGAATACAAAAATTTGGAGCTACAATAAAACAATACATTGGTCATTCTTCATAAATCAAGCACCTCATAAGTTTCATAATGCTTGTAGAATTGTATTCAAATGAGGCGAAAGGAGATTAGTCATCCATTTATGCCTAATTGACTTAATAAATAGGGTAATTGAATTATACCATTCACAATACAACACATATTGTGTCATATTAGTCATGTTTTTGAAGTAGTATTGCTTATGCAGAAAAATTTAGGGTATAAAATCAAAATCAAAATTATCTTCATTCAAGTAGGCATATTACAGCACTTTTGAATCGTCAAATTATATTTTTTTCCACACTCTGATTCTAATATACGTCTGATGATGGTAGTCAAGAACGGCTTAGAATCTAAAGTTATAAGTTCCTTCGCGCCCTGATCCGAGAAGAACCCACAACAAACTCAGTCGGGTATTTTTTTTACCATATTAGTTTACTATATTTTAATTAAAATAAGAGTAATTCGTTCACTCCCAGGCTTTCTATCGTCTAAATAATCTTGCAACTTATAATACGATTTTTCTATCAACTTTCTTTTAACAAAGACTTTGAATTTATTAATTGACATCTTTAGAACGTCTTGTGGGAGTTTATTATAGAAACGTATACAGTTACCCTTAAATGAGTTGTTAATCTTATGCAGCCTACTAGAATTTATAACAAGTTTGTTTTGGTTTCGTAAGTTATATGATGTACATTCACTCTTTTTATTAAAAGAGTCAATGTTTTTATGTACATACAACAAGTTTTCTAATATATATACGCAGTGAACTGTCATTATGTTAACTGCCTTGAATTTGTTTCTTAGCGACTCTCTTGGACCCATATTGTAAATCGCACGAACGGCCCTTTTCTGCAGCACAAATATTGCATCTATATCAGCAGCATTACCCCAAAGTAGAATACCGTATGACATAATGCTGTGAAAATAGCTGAAATATACCAGTCTGGCAGTATCAACATCTGTCAGACGACGAATTCTTTTAACTGCGTAAGCCGCAGAGCTGAGCCTGTTCGATAGACCACTTATATGGGGCCCCCACTGTAATCTGTTATCTAACGTAATGCCTAAGAAAACGGTACTGTCTACAAGGTCTAGTTCCTCATTATTAAGTTTAACAATGGTTTGCATTTGTTTAACATTAGGCAGACTAAATTTAATACATTTTGTTTTATTTGCGTTGAGCAATAAATTATTAGCTTCAAACCATTGTACCACTTTATTGAGAGAGCTGTTTACGTCGTCATAATTTGTTTGTCGCCTATTAATCTTAAACAACAGCGAAGTATCATCAGCAAACAGAACAATCTCATGATCACCCTTAACAAAGTAAGGAAGGTCATTGATATAAATGAGGAAAAGAAATGGTCCTAGTATGGAACCCTGTGGGACTCCCATTTTTGTCACAGACCCCGCAGAAAGCTTGCCATTGACACAGACCTTTTGCGTTCTATTGGTTAAATATGAACTCATCAGGTCTAATGCTGTGCCCGCGAGGCCATAGTGTATATACTTTTGCAACATATAATTTTACTCTAAGAAAAAATGATCATTGAACTGATTACAACATTTAATGTAGGACTAGCACATTAGTCTAGGGACTACGTTGAAGCAACAGATATGAGCTGGGCTACTTCAAATTTATTGGTGGAGGATGATTGCCTTCTTTTGCAAGACCATCATCTTGTTTAGGGAGGCAGAGGAGATAGATCTCACTCATAAATGAGGGATCCGCTGGATTATAACAGGTATTAAGGTTACTACTTCCCACACTCTTGATTGATGCTTTCATCTGTGTGTGTTCAGGCAATTACCAGCATAAAAAAGTCTATCTCAAAATGGATATTTAATTTTATCATTAATCTGAGCACTCCACAAAATATCAATCTGTATCCAGAAAAAAATATGTCCACTAATATAGAACACTCTCGTGAAACCACACATTGAATATCTTGTTGAAATATAATAGGAGCCGCATCAAAATCAAACCTAAAAAAAATTGCGAATAACACAAAATAAAATAAAGCACTCTATAAATATGACTTTCCAACACCAAGCACAAAGTTGTATAGGCACACTAAAATACTTAATATTAATCAGCTATATATATTAAAAACATGTACCTTAATTAGGAAAATAATTAAAAATGAAATTCACTCACAATTACAATTTCATCAAAAAACATATACACAAACAAGGACCAAGAACAAATTAGGACTCAATATAGCATCCAGAACCAACTATGGGACCAAAAACATATTATTTGAAGGTGTATGAATCTACAATGAATATCACATTCGGTCATAAACAGTGAAAGTATACAAAAATTTTAAAAAAATCTAGTGAAACATGTGCACAAGAAATTTAACAGAGCCTCACCCTAACATTAGTTCTTATACCTATCGTAGCATAATTTGCTGTTACTTGTTTTGTGTCTTTGTATTGTAAATTGCTTTTTTTTTTTTGTAATTCTCATTTTTAATGTGACTTCTGTTTCTTAAAATATAATGTGTTCGACCCTTACTTGTAAAATTCCAAACAAAATTTTAAATCTCACCTTAAGTGAACTTCTTGTTCTTTGCTGAGAAATAAATGTCTTTAAACCGAAACTCTCAGAATATCCCTGAAATGGGATACTGTACTCATACACTACACTACACTCATAACCTGTGCTTTGGAGAGCATGTAAAACTATCAATTCTGGATTTGGTTCTGCTGGATTCTGTATCACATTGGACAAAGTGAGTGAAGGGGTAGAGAATATATTTGTGGTAGTACATATTGTATTAGATTGGCTATTGTTAGAGTGATTCCTAGTATTATGATTATCATATTAAACTTACAAAATTAATTGAGCAAAGATCAGTTAAGTTAAACATATTAAGAAAACAATATCTTAATTTTATAAATGAGTAGGATATATTTTTACTCACCTTCTAACTGCACCATTTTGCCTGCCCTCTTGAGAGCTTTAACCGCTTCTTCGTGTGTCGCATCTTTCAGATCCTCCCCATTAACTGAGAGTATAGCATCGCCTACATAAAGTTGTTCAGTGAGGTCAGCTGCCATGCCCTTAAATATTTTTGAGATCAGAATAGGCATGTTGTTTTCGATCCCTCCCTTTATTGATATACCTAAGCCATTATTGTCTGATTTTACAACTTGCACTATTCGTTTCTGATTCGCGATAGCCTCTGGTACTTCCGTGAAGTCGCTGTTAGGTGTTTCTACGTTGTTGTTGTTGAGGGTTCCGTTGAGGGTCGTGGTGGCATCGTAGCCGTCGTCGAGGCACACACTCAGATAATCGTCTTCTAGAGAACAATGAACCCGGTACCAAACTCCGCGAACTAGGGTTTCCAACAAGCCGGATCTGACGCCTGTAGCGTTGGGACTCTCGCTACCTCCACTAGACGCCCCGTTCTCCACCATAATTCCTTTAAAGACTATATAATTCGTTCCTTATAATAGCTTCTTAAAGTTAATCAAAAATATGGGTTTTTAACGAATGTTGATTTATTTATAAAAGTTTGACAAACTTGGAACTCCTCACATATTTCTATGTATCTGTTTCGGATTGTATTAAATATTATTACATTAGCGCTAAATAAATACAAGTCTTTCACATTTCACAATCAATATTACTATTAACCACAGATTAAGTGCAAATAGATGCTATCACAGACTAAGCACAAATAAGGTATTTATATACAGATGAAGTTTTAATAACCTCCTTCTTTTATTTAAATAATAAATACTTATTACCAAATTTAACACATTTTCTTTAAAATATTGCAATATTAGAAAGAAAGTTAAAATGGAATGAGAACACTATATTAAAAAGTATAGCTGGCATGGCAAAGTGTAAATGGACATGCTAAAATGTAAATTGTGTGACAGAGTAACTCATATTCTTTTTATGTAATTTGCTAAAATTTGTTTTGGCTGATTAATGTAAAAGGTAAAAAAGGTAAGTAGCAGCCCATTAACGTCCCACAGCTGGGCACAGGCCTCCTCACTCGTAGGAGAGAGGGTTTTTAGAGCATAGACCCACCACGCTGCTCTACTGCGGATCGGCAGGCATAGTACACAAGTGCACTCTCTATTCCTTCACTCTCATAGTCAGATGTGACGGGAATCCGACACGACCGGAGAGAGACTAGGCGCAGGACTGACGGCTTAACGTGATCTCCGAGGCACGGGTGTGGATCACAGCGCCAACTTTCTAACTTCGAGAAAATATTGAGAAAATCTTAATAGAAAACTCAATATTGATTTTGAATTGGCCCGACCCGGGATTCGAACCCAGAACCTCATGCCTGTAGTCGAACATGCTAACTACTAGACCAATGAGGCAGTGTATTAATGTAGTATTCTGTATTTATTTATTTTGAAAATAAACAATTTACTTACAGAATTATATAGGTTTTCACTAACAGCCGTAGTATATCCACATACTAAATCTATGTTTAATAACGATATTAAACATAGATTTAGTATTTTTGAACATAAGTTCAAAGACCCTTTAATTTATCACTCTAGGCTTTAGACCAAAATCACATTTTCCATAGACAATTATGGATTCCAATTTGACTATTGCCACATTTGAAATGTCAATGTTGACATTGACAGTCTCGATTTCTTCTGGTGCCTATTGCCTATTTCCTAAATTAATTTGAATTCGCGAAAATGTCGTCGAATTTGTCTGCTATCGATTTATTGAAATTAGGAGATCAGGGAAGAAAGAAACCATTCTTAAATGAATACTGGACGTACATTCTCGGTGGTTTCTTCGGAGTAGGATCAGGAATGATCATTAACTTTGGCACTAAACGTCCCCTCTTGAGCGGTAAAGCATTACATAATAATAAAACAAAACAATATATAACGGCTAATATTATAATGGGAAAATATATATCGGCCTATATAATTTTCTTGTAGGCATTCAAAAGCACATCCTTGGTGTGGTCGGCTGGACTACTTTGTTATCCTTCGTGCAAAACAAACGAAGGGATTACTTAGCAGAAAAAGATGCTGTGTTAAGGCACTATATCGAACTACATCCTGAAGATTTCCCCACTCCAGGTATGCTGCTAATTTCATTACTTAATGTTTTTCTTTCATAGTAATATTTAAGTGAAAACTATTTTCATTTTAATTTGCAGAGAGAAAGAAGATAGGCGATATTTTCGAGCCATGGATACCAATTCGTTAACTGATAAATATTTAAACTTAGCTGAGATTCATTGTTACAATTAAAGTTAATTAACATTAATAAGGTTATATCAATTTATTTAAAATCCCTATAAATTAATGTATCTGTTGTAAATTGGGTGTAACCATACCTTTTATGGAATAAAAAATCTAAATATTCTTCATTCAATAGGATTTAATAAGTTCGTTTTAGTGGTCAAGTTTGTCAGTAGATAATGAATCTACTACTGGTTTAAAAAGTTGATTCTACTGTGAAGATAAGGGTCAGAAACTTCTAATCCTTTTTATATGAACAACAGTTTGTATTTCATTTGGGTAACCCTATATATTGCCTCATTAATTCAATAATGTGATAAATGCAAAATCCATATTAGGATTCAAATCCATATTTACGTATATAATATTACAAGAATTGGTGGATTTATTTCTTTGGAAAGCAATTAATCCAACCTCTATTGTGTTTTACAACAGAAGTATTTAAAACCTCTACTTTAAATTTGAATATTGAATGAAAAATAATTAATAAAAAGAATAACTATAAAACTGGTTTTACTTGAAAGCTAATCCACACTAAAGAATCAAATCCATTTGCAATCATCAATACATGTTATACTAATTATGTATATTAATGACTAAGAAGTTTATCACTACTTATATAAAGGTAAGTAGCAGCTCATTAACATCCCATTGCTGGACACAACTCTACTCATTGGTAAGGGTGTTATTAGAACATAGACCACCTTGCTGCTCTACTGCAGGTTGGTAGGCTACACATACACTGGTACTATTCTAGGTATTCATATGCAGGTTTCTTCACAGTTGATATGTACAACAATGGAGGACGTAAACCAATCAAACATGTCAGTTTCTTAAGAAAGATGTGTAGTATTGCTTGCTTGTAGTTTGAACATCCATAGCATCCATGTTAATGTGAAACTTTTCGCATGTTGCATAACAACCAACTGCAGAGTGACGTTTGAAGCAAAAGGCACTCCGCAGAGCAGCCAAAGCCAATATGGTGGCGGCCAGGGCTCTCGTCAACTGTTTCGCCTGCTTTCATAAAACCATAATTAAAATGTTTATTTCTGGTGATTTAGATAATGTTGTGCAAATGCAGACAAGTAATCAAATGTTTCACCGCAGTCCGTGCATATATATGATTCATCTATTTTGTAAACTTTCTGCTGTAAATGGTGACAAATTGTTTGATTTCCTGTTAAAACATTGTCTTGTACAATTTTATCAGTAATGTGAGGACCATCCATGCCAATTTTATCTATATTTTTAGTAATGTTGTGTTCAATTTGTGTTTTATTGAATTCGGTGACTTGGTGCTTTCGTAACTTATGTAGTTTCTGAAATATACATATAAATATGTTATTGTTAATTACCTATTGTGGGACAAAAATTGTAAACAGTTTTCTAAAAGTTTTAAATTGCAAACAATTTTAAAATCAAAATATAAAGCACTAAGGTTACTTTACAATACTCACTATGGTGGTTAAGTTTTCTTAAAATTTTCAATATTTCTTGTAACTATAATATTTTTCTTTCATACCAACCCTCTACTGATTAAGCTCAACACAAATAGAATTTAGCAAATGATGAAAGGGTTTCTAAAAAACTGTACTTTTTGCATCATTAATTAACTTATTAAAATATGTATATCAATTCATTGAATTGATATACATATTTTCACAGCATTTTTTCAACTGTTTTAAAAAAAATTCAAAAGTATTTTTTATTAATTAAAAAAATTAGCAAATTATAATAATAGTTAAGGAATTTTACCAAATTCAGATTTTTTTTACATACAGATAGAAGTAGATTTTTACAATAGAACTCCAATAATGCTCAAACTTATTATTTAAAGTAATTATACTGCTGACTGAACACTAGTATGTATAAAAGGAGATCATGATTGAATGTTTTGAGATGCAGTAATCACTCACCAGGTCTCTGTGGTGTCGGTACGCTGCTTCACATATATTGCACTTGAAATTCTTCACACCTCTGTGCTTCTGTATGTGTCGTGTGAGCTCACTAGATGTTATAAATGACTTATTGCACAATGTGCACACCTGAAATAATGTATAATACAATCTGTAATTTCAATAAATCTTTCACTAAATGACTTGTTATTCTATAAAAAGTCCATACTGCTTTTGCGTAGCAAAATAAATATATCTTACGTGATCCTTCTGTCCTGTGTGTATCTTCAGGTGAGCTTGCAAGTTGCCCTGCGCTGAGAACCTCTTACTGCAAAAGATAAACAAGCTTTTTTAAAATTGCCCTTACTTTGGTTAATCCTGATATCCATTACTCTTTAGAGTTCTGGTCCTAATACAAAATGACTTACACTTGTACTCATAATTTTGTTTTTAATATTTGACTTAATTCAAGAATATTATAATATTGATTTTGATAATATTATTGTATTGATAAAAGTTCTCAATAATATTACTAATATATGTTCCATTTTTTTTATTTGAACACAGTCAAGCTTGTCAGCAATAAAAAAAAATAAGTATACTTTATATTACTGGCTTATTAATTCACTATATCAGTCGGTGTTACACATGGTGCTGTAGCAGCAGTTGTTGCTCATTCAAAATAAATGGTATTAATAGCTGTTTCTTCTTAAATTTAAGTATGCAGTAAATATAGATGAAGTCATAAATTGCAGACAATAGTCAGATTGGCCATTGCTATGGGGATATTTTTAATAATTCACCTGCAAACTTCACACTGGAAGGGTTTCTCCCCGGTGTGGACACGCAGGTGTATAGTGAGATTGTGTTTTTGAGAGAATCTACGCGGACAGTACTTGCATTGGAATGGCTTATCTCCTGTATGAGTTCTGGAAACAATAAATAAAGTATTACTACTTAACACATACATTAGCCCCTTGCTAATTCACAAATGATGCTAGTACATTATAAACAAGTATATATAAAAAAATTAAAAGCTGATGCTTAATACTTGCTTCTTGCTGTGAACCAACAGTACAGCCTATGTGACATATGTGGCTGACAAACGTTCGCTATGCAACATGTAACAGTTTCACGGACTATACTTATTTGTTCATTATTATAATATCTAACCAATAAAACAACAGCAAATTTTAGTTGAATGTTGTGGTTTAGAATCCTGAACACTAAGTGTAACCAATAAGTTTCTCTTAAAACAGAAATTATGTGCTCTCTCTCCTAAAATTGAGGAGGCCTGGGTCTAGTAGTGGGATGTTAATAGGCTGCTATTTATTTTTTTACTTCAATAATGTGTAATATAAGCTACTGTGTTTATTACCTTTCATGCATTTCTAATTGTGTTTGGCATCGGAACTCCTTGTGGCATTGATGGCAAGAGTAGTCCTTTTTTGGTTTTGGCTTTGGACCTCTTTTCAATTTTTCTGACTCAGGTTTTTTCTTATAATTGGATGAGCTTTTTCTCTGGAGCGGTTGACATTTGCTAATAAACAAATATACATAAATATTACAAATTCTATAGAAAACATAAAAACATATGAGCCTTTTTTAGAATATTAATTTTTATTAGAGGATTTGGGAGCTCAGACAACACAACTCAGCATCTGTTTGTTATACTGAGGGTTTGTAGAAAGCCAAGTGAAAATCATACTATAATTTAAAAGATTACTTGGACAACAACAAAATATGGCAGTGAATAAATTGCTTTGAAAAAGAATGGAGTCTATCCATAACATGGTGCATGAAGGAACCCTCACATCTTCAGATTCTGAGTTGTGAGAAATATGTGGAAACAAACACCTACTTCAGGGTATTCAAAACAACTTACATGAAAAAAAATTGAATTTCATATGAAAAAGAAAGACCAACTTAATAACTTTAGGTGCTTTACAGAGTTCTGAGGATTTTCTAGTTTTTCCTATTATAAGAAAAATAATGTTATATTTCATTCAATTTTACAATATATAATAGGCTTTATTAATAATAAAATGGTGCAATTATTGAATACTACTAACCATTTCCGAATTACGGTTGGTGCTGTCATAACCTGCAAATATACACACATATAATATATATGTTACACCTGCAATAATATATATTTAAAAATCTTGAGCACAGTTACTTACAATTGGGTCAGTCATGATCATGGCATCAGCCACCCTGTTACAAGAAGACATTATTAACTTATTTTTTCATGAAAACATAACAATTAATTTACAATGCTTATTGTTTCATTTAGCTTAATATATAATAACAACCATACTTGGTGGGAATAGGGAGACCCAGATATTGGCGGAGTCTCACATCAGAACTTTCACAAGATTGTTTGAAGAGATAAGAGATGCCCAATTTGTAGATGCAGTTGCTGCACACTTGCTGGGGAAGGCCATCGTTTTTATTTACCTACAAATGTAATTAAAATTCACTGGCTGTTCTAGAGAAAGATGAGCTAAGATGAATATTGTTGTACAAAATGAACCATTTTATCTGTAAAGTAACACTGGATAATCATGATGGATACCCACAATACCAATGAGGAAAGGCATTGTCAAATATGCAGGAGATAAAATTTGACTGTGTCCCTTCCTATGCCGTTTGGCAAAAGCACAATCACAATACATCTGCACTTCCACCAGAGATTATCCCCACAGGGCACTCTCTCAATTTCTCCTTACAGGTATCATGCCTTCAAAATAACCAGCTTCAACAGTTGCTTTAAGTTTTGTCAACCTATACTTTATTTAGTTGCTTAGGTAACTTTTTAACCTGTCTAATGTATTTGTAACTGATATTAAATATTATATGAATAAAAAATATAATAAATGAATCTGAATAATATTTCCTTTTTAGTATTTTCAATAATTGTAATTAATTTGAAACAGATTTCTATTTCATGTATAGTAAAAAAATATTATTGTTTATTTTGAATAGTATTTTTACCTATTGATATAATTAAATTTTAAGGAATATTCAGAAGAAACATACATACAGTTTTTTGTTTGAAAAATACAGTTTTATCATAATTAAAATAGTTCTGAATGTTTCTGGATTTCTAATTTAAATGTTAGATACTTTATTTCACTTCCATTAACAATTAATTCTAGTGGAAACCATTAAGAGTTAGTACAATACCTTGACGTTGGTGCAGTACTCGATCATCTCGTAGAGCGCTAAATTGTAGCTCTTTGTAAATATTGATGATAGGATACCTTCCTCTAAACATATTCTGCATATTTTATTCATTTCATTAATCCAATAATAATTTGTGAGAGGCAATATTCAATATTTCATTTACCGTTTATCTATTTTATAAATAGTAAAACAAATCAAAGTTTTTTGACGGTTGTACATGTACAGTGTAGTGTACGGCTATTAAAGTATATCGTGATTCGTGATATTCAAAGATACCTAGTATGTCAAAATTCGTAACTAGTTACAAATAAATATCAATCTTATCCCTTTAATTTATCTGTGACTGTTACTTTTATACTGAGAATTTTATTATTTCAAAATATACCTTAATTCAAATGTATCAAGCTTCATTTATTTACAGTTATTTGTAACACATTATTTATCTGTGTCCAAAATAATATTCTTCATCCAAATCAATATTGCATTGTTTATGGTTGTTTAGATTCTCAATATTAATTTTATTACGACAATAAACAGTTTATATGTAAATTCACATTAAACTTTCTTTTTATTTCAAAGAACAATAAAAAAACTACAACATATAATAACATATTATTTAATAACAGTGCAACGATAGCACCAGTAAAATAAACCATTTATTTTCAAATAATTACTATGTGATAAATATAATCGATTACTGAGATTTTCTTTATAAATAATATATTCTTTACAAATGACTGACTTAACAGAAAGCCTATGTAGAACAATAAATTATACATTTTCAGAATATTTAGCATGATATTTTTAATAGTTTATCATTTATAAACAATAATACATTTGTGATAAAAAAAAAAACAATCACACTTATGTAAGTGTGATTGTTGGGACATAGTTATTTTAAAGAATAGTTTGAATTAAGATATGTCAGCTTTGAATTTATTTACAATTATTTATAATTAATTATGAATATCCCATACCATGAAGGAGTTATATCGATTTCATTAAATGAGACGATTAACGGTAGTTAAAGTTATACATTATATACTGCGGAATTTAGGGATTTTCTATTAAACGGTTAACTTAAAAGTAATATAAACAGCAAAATCATGTTCATAAATATTTTTTATATATTAATCTGTAGACTGTACCCAGCAAATATGAAATAAACTCCCTGTACATAAAGACCATTACCTCAAAGTGACATCATACATTAACTTAGACATGACCTTATCTATAATCTTGATTTGACCTTAATCCAGAGGTATAATGAACATAAGTATGAAGTAATGACATATATCTTACGTTCTATGCAGAATATGATTTTGACGTCGGTTTGACGTAATCGTGTTCACTACGTTATAGTAAAGTTATTGTTAGTTTAGACATTGGCAACGGCCGGTATCAACTTCACGTAGATGTCGATGCCTTTGAGGAAGATGTCTGCGCTGAGGAACTCATCGTGGTCGTGCAGCAGCACCGGCGTGCGGTTCATGGGCGAGAAGCCGATGGCCGGCACGCCCACGCGGCGTACGTAGCGGCTGTCGGTGCCGCCAGGGAATATTTGCATCTCTAGCTTCAGCTTCCTGGAATGTAGTCGCCATTTTCACTTCTATAGCCACTATTGAATAGGCAAATATCGTTTGCATACTATTGATGATGATATTAGAGATCGACTTACGACTAAATTAATTCGGATACCATTTATTAACACCATTAAAACATTGTAAATTATAATACTTGTAATGTCCATTTGAATTACTGATAGTCTCTTAATATTATACTGTAAATAAGATAAATGTTATGTTGCATGTACAGATTTTTTAAAGGGATGGGTGGTTTTGGCGGTGGCCAGTTACTACTTTCAGAACTGCCAAGCAAAATATTTGCGTTGTACTGTGTAGAAACCTTAAGGGATAAATTGCCTCTTACCAGGTTACTACTCTTGCATAATAGAATACAGCATGATTTACCATCATGTGAGATTAAACTCAAGTGCTAACCTGTCAGCAATAAAAATTATAACTTTCAACCTTTTCCTTTACGAGAAGTACGTCAATACTCTACTTTATATTTTTTCGTCGTCACAATATATATAAAATCTGCAATAATATAATAACCAGATGGCAAGGTTAATAATTCATTCATATCATTGATTTAAAGTAAAAATTAAAACCATCAAAGTAGCAACAACAAATATTATATAACAGTAACGGATATGTTTGTTTTAAAATTTACAATCAATGTAACAAAGATGCCAAGATTGATAATATGATACAAATTATTGTAAATGAAATCGAACGTTAAATCATTACACTTAAGTTCATTTTAAAATAACCAAAATATCTGTTACTACTATTGCTGTTTTGATTTGTTGTTATTTCAAAGTGTACTAGAGTACAATGAGTTAAGGTTTAATTTAATTTGTAATAACACCATGATAAATACATACATGTCGTCGGCCGCCGCTTTGAATGCCATCCAGTAAGGATTACTATCGTCAGTCTTCGTGACTTCGACGAAGGGGTTCTTCTGTTCGAACTCATAGCTGACTCCCTCGCCGGCTTCCTTACACCATTTTTGGAGCTGAACATTGATTTGGAATAAGTTTAATGTGTATTTAGTGGATATTAAAAGGAGGGTGAGCAGTCACGCTCGTCTTAGTAACACGCACTTGTATAATATCTACACTACTTGTAGTATTTTAGTGTCATCATTATAAAGATAAATTGAACTAAACATTTATTTAGATAAAAGATTGATGCTTCTGTTTGATTACCATCGGCTATTGTGACAACAGTGGCCACCAAGCGAAAGAAAATTAGTATCGCCCATCTTACCTAAGAAACCCATTGAAATTATATGGTTTGAAATATCACAATAATGTGCATGATAACGAATAAATGATGAATACTATCTAGAAATAATATTCCAAAGGTATTATAATGGCTTGATAAATGTGGCGTGGTTTTATGAAGGCACGCTGCAGGCTGCAGTTGATGGGCGCCTTGGATGCCGTCAGATTGGCCTTGGCTGCCCAGCCGCGCTTATTTTATTTCACCACCACTCCGCGGCCAACAGTAACGCAACTTGCTACAGCGGAACAAAAAATAACAGGCGGTGGAAAGACACGTGTCACTTTATTGAATATATCTACCATTTGCTCAAACCCCTGATGGTCGACGGTGACTGCGAGGCGGCAGTCGAATACAGCAGTTAGTTTCTCCGGGATCACATTAGATTGGACTCCGCCCTGGAAACAAAGGTCCATTACTCCCCGCCTGTTTGTTTTGACCAACAGTTTATTTTTTTGACGCCATCACTCACCACTGTCTACCCATTGTCCAACCTCGAAACAATAAGCTGCATGTAATCAAAACAAACAGAATAACACGTTAAACATTCCCCAAAATAAATGATTGTTAGTATATATCGCTACATACGGATATTTGCGTCAAATTGACCGTGGTGACGTCACCGATGGTCAGCCGCGGGTTCCCTTGCAGGATCTGTTTCTGTTCTTCCCTCAGGTCCATGAATTTGTCGATGATATATCGCAGCTGAAATACAGTGAAACAAATTATTATATCAATATCAGACCTATGACTAGAAGAGTATACGTCAAAAAGAATATGTATATCCATTAGAGTAGCGTTTTAACGACACTTAGCCTCTAATCCGTTACACGATGATTGCCAGGGATCGATTTAACGATCTTTTGTTCAGTACACGTTTGGCAACCAGTTGACACGAATTTATTCACCTCTTTTTTCAAAAGGCCTACAATTTTCTTTCTTTAGTTGGCAATTTTAGAACAAACCGCAAAAGAACAATGGCAATATAAATTATTTCAAAAATTCGCGCTGCGTTGGTGTATAGTGCTGTTTGCAACTTATAGAGTTGTATGAATTTTGGGAATTTTTATGTATGGCAATGTAATATGATTATTTATTATTTCTAGGTTAGTTTTCCGGTGTATTCTGCGATATTTTAACGGTCATTCTGCTGCTCGAGCTGCAACTGCAACCAATCAGAGATCATTGTAATCTGTCCAGCTTTTGTTGAAGTGTAAATTCTCATCAAAATATTTATTACAAGGAAAACATGTCGACATTCTACCGGATGAATTAAAAAAAGATATAACGTCTATTACGAGACCGAAAAATTGCCTTAGAATAGACAAAGATTTCATAAAAACAAGAAACATTATTAACTGAAAATGAGAGATTGTGTTTTTGGTTATAATGGAAACCGGTTAAACTAAAAAAAATTTATGAATTGAAGACAAAATATCCAATTCAATTTACAAAATAAAAACAGTACATAAAAAGTTGTTATCTGTGAACTTGTTTGTTTTCTGTGGAAGGAGCTGTCATGTACTGTAAACAGCTGTAATTGAGAAATTGTAAAATAATAACCTTAAATGTTGTTTTTAATTAATATTAAAGAAGGTTTTGAATATGTAACAAATATTATAAATTGGTCATTGACTGTGTCGTTCGTAATTAAGCTGATCCCACCACGAATGATGAACTCACCTTTTCCCCGGCTGTGTTCGGTAAAAGAAGGGAACCGTGTCCGGGCTGACCGGTGCATATGACGTGGATCTCTAAAAACAAATTTTGTGGTTTTACTTCTAAACACGATGCAATTGAAACAGTTTATACGAGCTATGGGAGCCGCTTGGCCTTGGCTAATCTACCGAACACTTATTACTTTACTACCACGGACGGCTGTAATGAGTAAGATGGACGGAATAATAACACGTAATAAAAAGTTTTACTATAACAATGTATATGGCTTAATTAGAATGATCATCGAAAAGAACATCACTTACGCCAAATGCTCCTCTCTCCGGCAAATATGATGAATTCTTCCCCGGGATTTGCCATTCCCTCATCCAACGCGAAGCCCACGTTCAACGCCCTGAAGTCGTCGGTGAGAACGAATTTCTCCATGCCGTCGTGACCTCCGATTTCCTCGTCTGTTCAAAAACATATCGTGGAATTACACGACCATCTAATAATGAATGTGTAACAAATTTAAACGGAAGCTGTGAGCCCCTTCCAAGCCCACAACTGTCGAAGACTAACCTGGTTCACAATAAAAGAATACTTACGATTTCTCTATGCCTACGCTAACATGTTGCTTCTAGAGTTCCGGAAAAATAAGCACCGAATGAATTTGGCGCCGAAAGGGCCAGTATATCTATGACGAATGCGACTGACAAACGTTCAGAAAGCAACGAGTAAGCGTTCTGTGTCTTAAGTTATATCATATTATTACTATTATTCACAATATTAGATATTATGAGAATCTAATAGGAATCCTATATATGTAATCATTTGTTCATAAAATATCGAGAAAACACGTGATAATGTCCTATTTAATAGATTGCCTCATTGGTGTACTGGTCAGTCTGTTCAGCTACAGATCATGAGGTCTGGAGGTCGCGTGCCGTTATTCAATATTGATATTGGGTTATTTAATAATAATAAAGTGTCAGTATTAACACTATGTTGCTTAATCGGCGGTGTGATAATGTCACTGCCCTACTGCAATAATGGAGTAAACTTTTACTTACGAGGGGATAATATAAGAATGTAATTGATAAATCGTATTCGTGAAGCTATAATTTGCCAAACAGGCAGTTAATAGATAGACATAAACTAAGGAAGAACAGCCAAGAAAGTTGTAATAAAAAGGTATATATACCGGGTACAAAGCTGAGATGAATGGTCCGCTTCAATTGCACTTTAGAGGCTTTCAGTTTCCTCACGGCCTCCAGGTACTGAATGCCCACACACTTCATGTCCTGTGAGCCTCGAGCGAATATTTTGCCGTCCTCGTCGATATGCCCACTAAATGGAGGGTAGGTCCAGCTATTCTGAAAATTTCTTATATATAATTCTTAATGTAACTAAAAGAAGAGGTAGAGGTAGAAGACCGTGCGTTGTAAATATTTATAGTTTGGAGTTTCTTTTTGCATTGATATTGCAAATACAATTTACATTTGCCTATGTGTATGTACGTGTGCAAACTAAGAAGGGATTTAGTTAGGTTATTTATCAGTTTCTACATTGAGTCAATCGTTACTAACCTCGAACACGGGTACGACGTCCATGTGTGAATTGAGTAAAATAGCTGGCAGTGATGGTTCGCGGCCCGGCCATGTCAGCACCACTATCGGCTTTGAAGGAACCACCTCGTATACCTTGAATTGAAGTCCTAGCTCAACGCTCTGTCGTTTCAGAAAATTGACGCATCCATCTAAAAGATATATCTATTTCTTAATCATTATATGTTAAAAATAACTAATTGACTCGCAAAATTTCATCTGCGTCACGTGAATAACAATATTTTGCGAAACTATCCGTTAACACAGGGCATTAGGTATGTAGTATCTAGTACTTAACCGAAATCTAGTTTATTATAAAGTTGGAAAGTTTCACTTGTAATTGATAAATAAAGTGTGTACACGTGGAGAAAGTGAAACTTCCTTGGGTTATGGTGTTCTAAATTCACGATATATAAAGATGTGGTGTTAAAAAGAATCTTGTAATGGCTACGTTACTTTTACTGAGTCACGATGCAGGGGTTCCTGGTACCCACTCAATTAACTGGGGCGAGTGCGTGCAGATTAAGTGTTCCTGGATGTCGGTGCCAAATAGTAACACAGTGCCTATTATCCAATTGAAACGTATTGAGAGTGCGATAGCGGTGCCTTTGTCATACTTTATATACACGGCTTTTCATAGATTGAAGTAATTATTGCAGGGAGATAAAAACTCAAACGGCATAAAGGTAAAGGGAGCCAAATTCCTGGCAGAAAAGGTTGGCTAAAACCCATATTTAAATCAGATTAGGACCACTTTTTTTCTAGGTAAATTACACGAGTGTGTCCCAGTAGAAAGACAAGTTTATAGCTGAAAATAAAGAATATATTGAAATTGTATTACTAAGTTATATTTGGGTCAATTATTTATTGTTAGTGATAAGAATTTACTTCCAACAACATCGTATTAAGGAGTCTGGAGGTGTCCAAGTTGACAGTTTTCACTTATTCCAACATAACTAGGTTATGAATTGTCCTCAAGTTAAGACCAAGGAAAACTTGGCCACCACCAGCAGTACCGACCAGCTTATGCTGAATTGCACGATACACTTGGCAATGTTGTGTGTAAATAGAAACCAAGCGCTTTTTGCGACAACTTGAGCACAGCACTCCATGTTCCTTGAGTGTACAATGCTCGCAAGCTTGATTATTCACTTAGACATTTTTTATTTCAATATACTAAAAGGATATAAATGGAAAATATAATCAAAGACAACTTGGGCATCATCAGTAACATCCAAGAGCTAAAGGTGTGTGTTTGTGTGTGTTCATGGTGTTACTATTGGTTAGAATTTGAACTGGTTAAAATCTTGGCACTAGATGCCACTTCATTTATCCTATATATGTGGCATTGGGATATATAGGTACTGGACATTATTCTAGCTTTGTACCATTGAAGGCTTTTTGGATAGCTTCGTAGGCTAATGGTGCGAAAACTCTCCTGGCTAAATGAGACTTATAATATCCGGAGGGTAAATTTAATTTACCGTCGTGGCGCTTTTCCACACTACCAGCAACAATATGATGCTGTGTAGAAACAATTAAGAGGAAAATAACCTTTTAGCATCTTACCATCAAATGAGATTACAGTCAAACGCATGCTTGAAGAATTATAACCTCAAAGTACGTGCGGTCCATTCTCTATGCCTCCAAAAATTTAAAAAGTCGTCGTGACACATACCGTCGTTTTGTTATAAAAATATATTTTTATTCCTCCAATTGTGTTTCAATATTTATAACACATACAATTAACTTTCAATATTTTGTCTTTAAACTCCTTTAAAATTAAAACTGGTATTTCGATTACTATGTAAATGTTATTGTACATGAAATAACAACAAACGACGAATAGGAATTAATAATAGTCGCTTAACATTTGTGTTCCCAGTAGACAGTAAGTAAATGATATACAAATTATTATAAAATGACAAATGGTGCAAATAATTCCAGAAAAATTAAAAATATCTATTATTAAGCCATTGTTTAAAAAATTAGATTTCATGCTACCGGACCCATAGCTTTGATTCCAGGGTTTTTGAATATTATAAAAGAATTACTTATAACTTTTATGCATTTTTAGAAAAGACTATAAACAACGCTTCATATAACTTTATCCATACTGTAATGAAAAACATTATTTATAAGTAAATATATCTAATGAGAAGTAATATATCATTTAATTTTACTAATTTTATTCGATTCGATGTATATGATCACATATCTGGTACGTGGCTGTAAGAAAATTCTAACTATTAAGAGATGTACGTATATAAATATGAAATTATAGGAAATGGCTTAGCGCTTGACTGCCATTTCACCAGATGGTAAGTGACGATACAGTCTAAGATTGAAGCGTGTTAATCTGTAAAGGCAATTTA
Organism: Elymnias hypermnestra; assembly: GCA_015832385.1. Taxonomy (NCBI): domain Eukaryota; kingdom Metazoa; phylum Arthropoda; class Insecta; order Lepidoptera; family Nymphalidae; genus Elymnias; species Elymnias hypermnestra. The sequence continues at coordinate 159,877 of JACTOM010000879.1, read as the reverse complement.
CCATTTATGGTTTCTACACAGCACCGTATCGTATATAATCCCACCAGTGTGCCACTAGGACTTCTGCTCGTGAAACGAAAACTAGTGCCAATTCGACGAGGCCGTCAAAAGTTGAATCTTTGTAAAGGATTATTCAAATATCCAGTTATTTCCTACCTGCCTGCTAATCCGCATTAGAGCAGCGTGGCGGGTCTATGCTTTAAAAATCCTCTCTCCTACAAGTCAAGAAGGCTGTGCCCAACACTGCGACTCTAATGGGATGCTACTTACCTTTACCTTACCCGTTTAAATAAAGGTAAGTAGCAGCCTTTTAACATCCCACTGCTGGGTTTTTACCAGTTATTTCAAATCAAATCAAAATAGTGTTCATTCAAGTACAGTAGATTAGAGTACAGCCTGTCCGTTGCTAATGAATCTACCAACGGTTTAGAAGATTGAGTCCATCGTGATGATATTTGGCAATTCATATTTGAAACGAAACTTTCATGGCGACGTCACCAAGTAAAAACAAGTATACATTTATCAAGAAATTACGGTAAATTAATGCAGCTAAATATCTGTATACGTTTCTTTTGTTAATTGTTATCAAAAGATAAGGAACCCGAAAAGTTTCCAAAAGAAAGTTGTTGTTCAAATATATTTAACGCTAAATGACTGCAGGTACCGGAAGTTTAAAGTGCGGCGTATAAATTTTTCTCCCAAATAAAGTTTTAACAGTCCTACAATTATAAAGTTTACAAAGTTTCCTGATTTACAGTACCATTTCCTAAAATTACAGTGAAATATTTGACGAGAACTTTATCTGTACCGATTATATGGAGAGGAAAGCTTTTATTGTATTCATTGTATAATTGTTTGACATAATAACATGTTACATCGATGGCTGCACACGCTGCAAAGTATGACACACTGTCACGTTTCACTTGAACCGAGCGTGCGATAGAGAAGCGCGATCGGCATACCTCTATTGTTCATTACAACAATTATTCGTCAATGTTTTCATTTGACGTTATCGTTGATTACGCGTATTAGTGTTGCTGATAGGGTACGTTTACTTTTTACTTCACTTAATAGTAAGTTGTAATACAATCTAAAATTGTAGCGCGCCAAACTGACAAGAGGTAATTTAAATAGTTTGCTTTCTAAACTGGCAATGCATTATATTTTCTTTTACAACAATAATACATATTCTCCTCAAAATAATATAGTGAAACCGTCAAACATTAGTTTTTTGGCACTCATCAGACAAAGTTCTCAACCACAGAGTAATCCACCTTTCTTTTTCCCACAGAGTACTCGTATTTTGAACCACATCTTGAAAGCTAAATTTATCTATTTAGAGAAAAAGTGACTTGATTATCTCCTCACTTAAACCTGTACGGTTTGCGATATTGACCTTCAATTTTATATATGCATACATATAATAAAGCAGTAACTTCTTAAATCCCATTTATCTTATCATTTGCTGTTAAACTGTATGACAGTAAATATTGTGGGAGCACTACTCATTGTAATGAAATGGCTTTAAAGTCATTGAATTATGCTCAATGTTTTTTAAAGTAAAGTGATTTACTTTCATAATTACGGATTAACTTGGAATATCGTGTCTATAAACTCCTGTCCCGATGTCGCACAGGATCGGGAACTGCTGCGATAACATCGATATTAAGACAGTATTATATAATCTTTTGCCGACAGACGAGATAAAATATTTGTCAATAGATATTTGTATCATATGACAAGAGGTCCTTATTTTAATTTAAGGTTAGCAATACTCACCGTAGTTTATGTTCGGTTGGACGCTGGGTATTTGCAAGTATTCAACGAAGTTCTTTATCGCCGGATTGTTCCCGTAGTCGCCGGACATCGTTCTTGTTGCTGAAATAGTAAAACAAAAGTAGAGGCTGTCGCTGTAGCGAGCTGCGATCAAAGACTACAGCCGAGAGAGCAATTCGCCACACTTCATTCCAATTGATAAGTTACACGTTGGATATGTACCGAACGTTTTGTTATTTGGCCGATGTCGAATATTTTAACAATTATCGCAACTAACACGTACATTTATTAGCATTTTGCATATCGTGCGACTATTAAGACCTATATCGTTTATAGTGTCAAAAATGTGTTATGTTGTGGTAGCTGATCTGCGGCACTTCGGATGCGCTTCGTAAGAACAAATGATAAAATAAAAAACGGTTAAACAATACTCATATCGGAACAGACTGAATTTTTTATAATTTTCAAGGGTAACAATTTCGTTATGCAAGACATAGGAGTTACTCTACAGGAAACAAAAGAAAAATACTCTAAGTTTAAAACATTTTTTTTGTACTTTTTTATTTATACATTAACATCCCATCCCATCCCATCGCTGTTAATTCGAGAGCAGCTGGACATTTTTAAAGCTCAATCATTGGAAGAATTCATCTTGGCTTCGTATAGCAGAGTAACCATTGCACAGAAAAACATCTATAAAATTATTGGAATACGCAAGAAATACACGAATCGCAACTGTGGAATCATTTAGAATCATTCGGTACCAATACATTATGTGTACCGCAATAGGTACTTATGTACCCGGCACGAAATCTTTAAAATTGTTCGCTAAATAGACCTGGAATTCGGTATACTCTTTTCGCGACATACGACTCTTACTAAGAATGGCTTTCTTCTAAATCCACGCCATCGGACATATACATATATTCAACATTATTTACCAAATCGACGTAAAATTCAGCTTAACTTACCTACGCAGTCCTTTCGCGACGGAGACACTAATATCGAGTTTCCCCATATTCTCACGGGATCAGCTACTTTATAATATTATCTTTATAGTATTGTATTTAATATGATGTCTAAAATTTTATAGCAGACTACTTTTCTGTTTGAAAACCGGTGCAAAAAACACTAAGATATCATTTGCCGGGCTGAGCATTTTTAATAAGATACCCCAATCGGTTTTGAATTCGCCTCTACATAATTAATATATTAGGTATATACGTGAAGCAAACACTTTATAAAGCTTGTTAAGATAATTGCACGGATGAAGGAGTATGAAATTTCCCACAGTTTTTATTTACAAAAAGAGTACACAACGATATTAAATGCATAAAAAACTCATTAAATCAATAAAAACACATTATACAAACGAAAACACAGTATATATATGTACCTGTCAATCGCTGACAGTTACGTCAAACGTCAGGTTACGTTAAAAAAGTTTATATTATCAAAAGCCCTAAGGAGGTTGCATTAGAAAAGTTGCTATGGAGTTCAAGTTTCTGTTGGTGCACGGAACTTTGTTTATTTTTCTATCAAACGAACCTTCCCCTGACTATAACAAAAGAAATATCGAAATTGGCCCAGCCATGCACGCGTGTTTCCGTGACATAGGGAAAGAGGGGCTCATTTTAGATAAATATATGCTATATAAATAAAAATTGTAACACCTCTCTAGTATAGTTATTTAATAAGGTTTAAATTTATAATTATAATATGTATTAAGAAATATGCCAAAAAATTCTTATACAAACGCATGTTGAAGATTATTTAAATTTTAAAAGTTAAGTTTAAGTGTATGCAAAAACTTTGTTTAAAAGAGTGACTACTGAGTCTTGCTGGTTTCTTCTCAACCAGTAAGCAACGTACAGACTAAGGGCAATACTTTTGAGGCTACTTGAGTGAAGAATATTTTGTTTCAACTTTTGTCAAGATTTGACTGATTTTAATAAAATAACCATACAGATACATACATACCTACATATGTAATATCTAAATTTTTAATTTTGGCGCGCTTCAATAGCTGGAATAGCTGGGTTTTATTTAAATTATTTTATATCCAATATTTATTTTTATATATGCTATTAATTCAGTTTATTATTTTATGTTTTGTCTTAGTACCCTATATTATGCGAATAATTTTATTGTATAGTATATTAAATATATTAGATTATATTTTCTCGTTATGTGTCGTTTATGTTATTTATATGTTTTATTGCTGTAGATAACGTGTGGTTTGTTAATACTGCATGTGTAATTTAAACAATGTCACTAATAGTTAATAATATATAAATACTATGTTTTACCATGAATTGACACGACGTCTCCACTTGACGTAGAAAGAGAAAGCTGTAAATTTAAATTATGGTGTCACAATACCAGAATGCATGATTTGAGATAAAAATAATGTGACACATAAACAAGTGTTGCCATTACTTTGCATAACATAAATATTTTTCCACATATCAATGTACGTTTGGTATATATCGATGGAAGATTTTAAATTTATGGTTAGGGGGTTTCTTCGCTTCTAAGAAGAACCCACAACAAAATAAGGCGGTAACCATAAAGTCATTTTAATTTATTTTATGTCAAAGCTAATCATTTACTTCAATGATTTTTTCGCCAGTAAAGAATTAAAAATTATTAAGACACTTAAATTATAAGCTCAAGTGTACGAGTACTATTAAGTTATTCCATTGATTTATGTTATGTATCTGTGAACACTGTAGTTAAAATATGACACAGTCGCTGCTTGAGATCAGATATACTAATAGTTTAACTTTTAAAACGCATGTCTTACAAAAGTTATTGTAGTTAATTCATGTCAACTTACACAATTTGGCTAAAGTTCATAAATTACCTTTATTGAAAGGGGCTAAAGCATAATGTGTCTGTTTTTCAAAAATTGGTTTGATTTAGTTAACAAAAAACGGTTGATAAAGAACTGTACGCAGACAAACTAGCGGACGCCAAGTAGTTAAGTTTATATAAACAAGTTCCAGTTCCATTTGAAGGCAACAGGCCATTCAATGGCCCCAATCGAAACAGAACATCTTTGAAGGCTGTGCGTATTGTTTCGCTTTGTGCTATCCAATTCATAATCTCGGCCTTTGCAAAGTCATCCACACGTGAACGTTCACTTGTTTCAGTACAGTGCTTTGAACTCCGTTATTGGACATCAAAAATGAAAGCAATCCTGTTCGTATTAGCAGTAGAGCTGCCTTTATTTGACTCTCAGATTATATTTGGTTATAGATGAAGCATCGATCGAAGCATAAGCTTCGGCCGCGTTGGTCTAGTGGTAAGACGCGGGAATTCCCATTCAAAGATATCGCAAGTTTTCATTCAGAACAAGTACCCTTGTCTCTTTATGAAGATAAAATTACGTAATTGATTGTTCTTTCAAGTCAATCACTGTGATTGACATAGTGGAGTATGAGTAGCCTACTAAACCGCAGTCAACTGCCTCATTGGTCTAGTGGTTAGCATGTTCGACTACAGACATGAGGTCCTAGGTTCGAGTCCCGGGACGGGCCAATTCGAAATCGATATTGAGTTTTCTATTAAGATTTTCTCAATATTTGCCCGAAGTTGGGAAGTTGGCGGTGTGATCCACCCCCGTGCCTCGGAGAGCACGTTAAGCCGTCGGTCCTGCGCCTGATCTCTCTCCGGTCGTGTCGGATTCCCGTCACATCGGACTATGAGAGTGAAGGAATAGAGAGTGCACTTGTGTACTATGCCTGCCAATCCGCAGTGGGGCAGCGTGGTGGGTCTATGCTCTAAAAACCCTCGCTCCTCGGAGTGAGGAGGCCCGTGCCCAGCAGTGGGACGTTAAAGGGCTGCTACTTACTTACTAAACCGCAGTGGAGCAGCGCGGTGGTTCTATGCCCTAAAAATCTTCTCCTATGATCGACAGGGTCCAGCTCTGAGATTTATGGTTTAAGACATTTATTTCCAAAAAGAATATATATTCACTTACATGGAAACTTATATTATATATAAATAATATTCATTTACAGGCTGATACATACCAACAGAAGATTTGGTTTTTCAAAATTCTCTTAATTACAGGAATTATTGTTAAAGTTTATGTAATATTTATATTGTCAATGCAAACAAGAAATCTGATGCTGCTTTTACGAAGTATGTAAACTTACGCGTAATATTTTAAAGAATTTTAGTATCCGAGATGTCGCTGATTTTTATACATTTGACATTGTATATGAATACCGAAACATTAGTTATTGTTACAAGGTAATTGAATACTTGAATATAATAAAATATTAATTGAATAATATAAGGTTATTTCATTTTACTGGGAATATGAGTCATGATGATTTCGTGATAAGAATTGACATACGTGGATATATACTAATAGACCAGGATAGAAAAGCGGCAAGACATTTGACTTTATATATTTGGATCAACACGTCAATGTAAAGCTCCAAACGGTTTTATAGGAGAGAAGGTTTGTGCATAGCAGTGGGATGTTAATATTAATTAATTTTATAGAACTCTTTTAATCCACTTTAACGTGTTTCTTGATTAAAATAATAATTACCATAAATCATTTATTATTAATTAAGTACGCTTCTTCTTTTGTCAAATGGCTCTTAGGTGTGCCAATTGGGCACAGATTATCTCTCCGGTGTTAATAAGTTCGTTTCGAGTAGAAGTCATACTGAAGGTTGTTTGGTCTACCTTTTTTATATTAATAAGTAAAAATTGTAAATGTTTATTTCATTATATTGTTTAATTAAGAATAGTAAGAAAACAAATGTAATTCACGCATTCAATCGATCGATCGATCAAAAACGATTATATATTAAACTTTGTGTCATTTTGTGTGAATATAAATACCTAATGTTTAATAGTTAAATTTATATATGTATAGAGAATAGTTTCAATGACATCAATGCTCTTATCTGTTAAACTATGTTTTGATTTCTGACAACCTACTCTGTGGTCCTTTCGAATTTATAGGTTATAAAACTACTATATTCGTAATAAAAGTAAAATAGATGTGATGAATCGGTGATACTTAAATAAAAAGACTATTAAAATGACTTCGGCGCTAATAAAAGCTTTCAAAACACTGAATATCACAGTAGCTACTCAAATTCGCTTATGTTCAGTATCAAATTCAGTACCTGACAATAACCGAGATCTAAGTATAATCAAAAAGGACTGGAAATTCCAACCGCAGTACACAAAACCTCGTGAAGTGTGGATTGAAAACCTAGATACTATTGAAGAAAAAAGGATTGGGCTTTGCGAACTACATCCATCAGTTTATGCCACTGTTCCGCGTATAGACATTATACACCGCAATGTTGAATGGCAGAAGAAGTATCGTTGGATATCTTGGGCTAATACAAAGACGAGAGCTGAAGTGAGGGGGGGCGGAAGGAAACCCTGGCCCCAAAAAGGCCTGGGTCGTGCTAGACACGGTTCCATCAGATCCCCGCTGTTTAGAGGCGGTGGTATCGTCCACGGCCCTCGCTCGGGTAAAACACACTTCTACATGCTACCGTTTCATGTTAGGCTTTATGGCTTAACATCTACATTGTCTGCAAAGTTTGCACAGGACGACTTGCATGTGATTAAAGATTTGGAGATGCCGACAGAGGATCCAGAATATCTTGCTGATCTTATAGAGAAGAGGAATTGGGGGCCTTCAGTATTGTTAGTTGATGAGTAAGTGGCATTTGTCGGTTTTCTAGTAGGTCTAATATGACTAAAGATTATATCAATTCCAAAATACCTGTTTTGATGTTGCTCTTAACCCATTGTTGAAGATGCTCATAAGAATCTGATGTAAAATTATTTGCATGCAGAGACCTTATCATATATTTTCACTAATACTTCCTTTTACTATTATTAATTCAATAATACATGCTGCTGAAAATTAAACAGTTAAATAACGACTCTATTTATATTTTACTAAGTATTATATACTTATATAAAAGCACATAATTCTTACATAATAATTGATAAAACACACTATGTGGAAGTTCAGAGTAAACTAATAGCATATTTATCATGTTCAATGTTATCAAAAGCTTGAGCATCTCTGTATTAAAGTAACTTATTGCATAAATCTCATTACTATCATATCATATTCTTCTAACGGCTCATCTTCACACGCCATTTCTCTTTGGCATTTTTTTGAAGCTTCATCACTTTATATAAACAGACACATGACATATTCAAAATGAAGTGTTTCAATCATAACATAAATTTACAGTTATCATTAAGATCAAGGTTAAGTTCTAATGCCAAAGATGCTGGTGTGTGTTGCAAATGACATTTTGTGATGCCAACAATGCAGATGAGCATCTACTTGCAATTCTATGGCAGCATCACAGTTCAGCGACATTAAAAAAACCAATAAAATTTATTTTGGGCAGTTCAGAGTTCGAAGAATAATCATGAAAATATTATTACCTTGGTGGAATCAAAATAATTGTATTCCAATGTATTTAACTTAAAGTTTTGTGTAACATTTTTAGTAGGATGGCAATTAGCTCACCAGCTAAATTAGAAAATGTCTGCTCTCATATATACTGTTAAGAAGATGAACTTTGTAACTTCCACTAGAGATATGTAAGTTTTCACACTTCCAAACTTTTATTCATGTTGTATTACAGTTAAACATCTAACACATACTTTGTGCTGCCAATGTAATCCATTGAGGATTATTGGATTTCCAGAAGAAATATTAATAGTATTTAAAATATCTTTCAGCTCTGACATTGCCCCTCGCAATATAACAGTGGCTACAGACAACCTACCCTTTGTGAACATAATGCCAGTGTATGGTCTGAATGTCTACTCGATGCTGAAGCATGACACACTGGTGTTAACACAAGCAGCTGCTGAGAAGATTGAGGAGAGGTTATTGCACTTTCTCCACACCAACACGACGCAGCAGCAGGCCAAATTTAAACTTAGTCAAGTATAACTTTTAGTGAGATTTAGAAATAAAATAGATGTTCATACATTTGTTGTTTACTTAATACCATCCCATTGCTGGATGCAGACCTCCTCACTCACATTAGGAATGAGGGTTTTGACAGCATAGACCTATCCTGCTGCTCCAGTCCAGTTTGGCAAGCATTGTACACACGTACACTCTCACAGCAGGTTGTGTTGACAATCTGACACTCCCAAAATATTGACAAAATCTTAATAGAAATATTGTTTTATTAATTCCTTTGACCTGGGTCTCGAAGCCAGGATGTCATGTTTGTATCCAAACAAGCAGACCAGTGACCAGTAAACTATTAAGGCAGTTCCATACATACATATAAATACTCATAAAATCACTCTTCACTATCCTTGTGACATTGCTTATGGAATGTTTTGTTGGCATAGATTTTACAATAAAATTTCAGTTTCAGGGATTCATCACAACAAATGAACCCAAATATTAAATTCTTTCATATGTCAGTAACAGTAATTTCAATTCTATTTATGAGTGTAATTGCATTTATGTATATAATGACAAAAAAGCGTGGGAGTGAATGAATTGCTCTATATATATAAATATATAGATATAGAATATTTTTAAATTAAATATTGTAATGATGATAACAAAAAAAAAACGTACACCCGACTGAGTTTGTTGTGGGCTCTTCTCAGATCAGGGCGCGAAGGAACCCTCGTAACTTTAGATTGTAAGTCGTTCTTTTATGTTATCATCAGTCATTCATTTAAATAATAAATAGAAAAAAAACGATATTTGACGATTCAAGTGCTGTAATAGGCCTACTTGAATAAAGATATTTTTACTTTGACTTTGAATGCAATTCAGGTATCTACATTGAACATATATTATTTTTGCTTAACATTCAAATATGTATGTTTGAGACCTTTACTGCCTTTAGGTGCACCAGTCAGGGTATCTGTTGTGATTTCAACTTGAATGGCATTCAAGTTCCATTAGTTCAGAAGATGGGAAGGGTTGGGGTTGGCAAGAAAGAAGCCCTCAGCACATTTTAGCTTCCTACACGACATCTATAAAGGATTTTTATATCACATAAACCTATTGCGTGTCCCCAGGACTTTGGGTATGTTTAGACTTGAGAAGTTATATAAGGTAAATAAACCAGATAGCAGATTCTGATTGTCCGACAAATCTTTGAAAAGTCTTGATAGTTCAACAAGCCTGCTTATAAGCCTGCATTGTGGAATTTTCAAAAGCAGTTTACTTAGTGAAATGTACTAAACTGTGGGACACTTTATTGCAAATGGCCTAATAGCTAGTGCATTTACTTACATGCCTGAAATCTTCTCGGACAGCTTCCACCCTAGCATTGGAGTCAGACAGGGTTGCATGATGTATCCACTCTTGTACATTCACAGAGTTAATTATGCGTATAACCCTCAAGTAATAGCCACATGAAAGAACTTTTCCAGAAAATGGAATGTCAGCGTAGACTTAGGTTTGAAACAACAAAACCAAGATGATTGTTGACAGGGGCGACGAAAACTCGCCAAACCTCACAGAAATAAGACACTGTGAGGTCGTGCAATCATACATCTACCTAAGAGTTCTTACTTCGAACAGAGGAGGTTGTATAGAGGAAGTATGGAGACGCGTGGCTATGAGAAGAAGTGCAATGGACAAGCCGACGAAAATATTGAGGAACAAATCATCACAAAAACCCCCAAGATTCAGCTAATGAGACGAGTACTGTCTGCATCGAGAACAACATAACCACAACTCTGACTAGAGAGGATTCTCTCTTGGCAAAAAACAAATTTAAGATCAATAAATCTTTAAAAAAAATGAGATAAAAATACTTTAAAAGTGAAAACTTCTTTAGGGTTATGATGATTTGAAAGTCGATGAAACGAAAAAGCGACAGAAAAAGAGTGATGATAAGTAACGATCCGTTTAAGATGGTGTCGCAGATCAAGATTCGCGCTTAACTATAATTTCACCTCATAGTAATTGATGATAAGTCCAAAGTGGTGGCAAGCTAAACTGTTAGAAGGTTTAATTTCTACCGTGTGTGAATTGCACACAAGATTATTATTTTTAACTTTCTTTTTCTTACAATCTGTACCTATAATTAAAGTTTATAATAGAAATAAACAACTAGGCCAATTTTGATATAAATTTGAACCTGTGCTCACTTGTGTCACATGTCTTGAGCACCTTACTTTGGGTTACGCCTTGGCGACAAATAGTTTTTGATATCTTTTGAGGTCAACAGAAACACATTACAACACATAAAAATATTAATATTTTATTGTAGCCTTTATTTTTATATTGACCTCAATGTATACTCACCTCCTTCAATGAAGGATCATCGATTAGTATATAAAAAATTGTGTAATCATTAAGTCAGTCACAACTTGCAATGTCAACCAGCGCTCAGCTATTTCTTCTTTTTGAGGGTATTTCTATCATCCGTGTGCTGAAAACATTGTAAAATTATCAGTAAACTAGCTCTTCTGGTTTCTCAGGTACAAAAATATCATCAAATGTGCTATTTACCCTAGCACTTTGTGTATTCACATTGCCAACCATTTTCTGCCTGATGTTCCACCTCAAGTCCGACCAGTCATTCTCCCCGGGCACATTCGGTTTGTACTTTGCCCATAGAGAGGTATAATAGTGGTAGAGAGACACTGGGTCACTTTTCTTTTTGCTTAGTTGCTTTGGAACCTTGATTACTGAAAGATAAATTTAAAAGTATTCCTTTTTATTGTTTTCAGGTTAGAGCTAGACTGAAATCACTTTGATTTAATACTTTATAGCATTACGTTTATCATGTGGCAGTTTTCACCAGTATGAGCTACTACTATATAAGTCATGAATTTTCTAATTGTCATATTAAGCAGAACACAAAAAAAGGTCCATGATTTTAAAAATATGGTTTTATTTTAAAATCTACTCACTACACTTCTTCGTAAACGCTACTTGTGAAACATGGTACATTTTGGACTTTTTATGCAACCAAGAAAAGTGAAAATCAATATTAAAATAACAATTAATTAAATTAGAAAAATGGTGATTAACATCGCGTTTCTTCTCCACGTGCTCTTATTAAAGTTTGATAGATAGATATCCTCCGCCATTCCTCAACTATGGCGATTCGCAGTACACCCATGTTGGCAGGAGCTGGAATTCTGGAATTAGTTGTTTTTTTCCACAAGTCCCAAACATACTCTATTGGGTTTATATCCGGTGACATCCGGTTTACATCTCGCCGTACACTCCATAGCAGTGATATTCATATCATTAAATCTAAAATAAGTAAGCATATTACAGCACTTTTGATTCATCAAATATTTTTTTTTTCTTTTCTTTTCCACACTCTAATTCTAATGTACGTCTGATGATAATACTCCATAACGACTTAAAATCTAAAGTTACGAGGGTTCCTTCGCGCCCTGATCCGAGAAGAGCCCAGAACAAACTCAGTCGGGTGTTTTGTTTTTTTTGTTATAATCATCATTACAATATCATGTTAGTTTAATATATTTCAATTCAAATTAGAGCAGTTCGTTCACTCCCACGCGTTTCTATCGTCTAAGTACTCTTGAAACTAAGATATGTCAAGCATTATCCTGCATAAAAGCGAAATCGTCACCGATATATGGGTGGTGAGGCAAACAGTACAACATTTTCTTCTACAACTTCTCTGATATAGCTGTCTGCAGTCAGACTCCCACCCAAACGAATGCCCTCCCAAACCATTATTGATCCACCACCATATGCAACGGTAGTTTCAAAATTTGTCTGAATGTATCGTTCTCCTTTACGTCTGTATATTCTTTGCCTGCCGACAATTTGAATTAAGAGAATTCGGTAACCTGTTTCTACCATGATTTACCTCGACCCTTGGAGCCTTGGCGGGCACAAATGAACCCAAACCAGCTTTTTCGAACCTTCTCCATACCGTACGCTCACTTACGGTTACACCCCGCACTGTGTCTGACTCATGTCGGGCTTGGACGGCCGTCAAACCGGGGTTCTACCTTGTCATGCTCTTCTCACATAAGTACCGGTCTTCCTGAACTATTGGATACTACGATGGAACGTTGAAACTGGTCGACGAAGATCTCTGAATATCACTCTGTAGGTTTTACCTGGCAATCTGCGTTGGGGCTAAGTCAGGCTTATTCAGTCCTCAACTCCAAGAAGATACACGATTTGTGTTTCAATGGAATTTTAAATCAAACTCAGAAGCAAGAAATACTCAAAAGTTCTCTCCAGATATGGTGTATTTGAATTTATAAATTAATTTATTATTATATTAAAAAAAAATAATAGCATAAAATGTGATTTTCAGTTGTTTTCTTAATTTGAAATGATTTCTCTTAAATTAAATGATGTATAAACCAACCAGAAATCTTGAATGATATTGATATCAAACCTTTTTTTTTATGTTCTGCCAAATATGCTGGTACATTTACATTAAAGAAAATAAATGTCTGTAACAGGGTTTACACAAAGAGGCAGTGAAACTTCTTTGGCTTATATTGTATTAGATACTACAATACACAATAACTTATTATTCAGTGACATGTAACAAGTGAAATAAAGCCCCAACAGACACTTACATATACATTGTATAATACAGGACAAGACTTGATCAAAATACTACAAGTTGTGTAGACATTATATTAAAAATGAAACAAATCCATATATGTGACACATTATACTAATGCAGTCCTACAACAGACAAGGCACCCATGGGGAGCCAGGGTAGATTGCTAGTGTAAATATAGTTGAAAACATTGTATACTTACAATTACTACTGACAGTAGTTTTTGTTGACTGAGTTTCCTTCTGTACTTCAGTGTTTTTATCAACTCTAACACAGGAGCAAGCTCTTCTCCTAACTTTGTCATCTGGTTTCTGCTGAAATAAGTTGGGAGCAGACTGTATTGGTCTTATTTGAATTGGTTTCCTATTTCTGTCACAATCCCTGCAGCATTTTAATTCTGCATCTCTAATATTAGATCTGATTCTAGAAGAAAATGTGCTGGCACTGTGTAATCTCTCAGGTCCTACAACAGCAGAGTTGTGACTCCTACTGTAATTACTTTCCCTCTGCTGTAGGTCATATTTAATCAGCTTTTTTAAATCTGAAACATCCACAGAAAGAAGGATTTGATCAGCTACATATAAAAATGTAAGTGTGAAATGTAAAAAGAATGTGCTCTAGTGATAAATTTGAAATACTATTTTCATTTGTAATGATGTCTTTTACACATCATTATTTAATGTGTCGATGAAACAAGGATACATTTTGTTGTTTAAAGAACATATGTTTACCTCTTTTTGAGCAGGTTTTAGGGCAAAGCATGACTATATTACTAATGATGTTCGTATCTACAGTTAATAAAAAAAGATGAATAGCCTATATACATATAGAAGCTGTCTGTTCATCAGATGAATAACAAAAGGAATGTCTAATAAGTATGCCTTTACATATATAATTTACATCAACTTTTTTAAGTGTGATATTACAAGGCAATAAATCAAACTAATCTAATTTCGGCCATGGGAGCGAAACTCATGCAGCCATTAGCCATTTTCACAGGACATATTATAGTGTTCACAATTTAATTCACTATCTATTCCTTCTCTCTCATCTTGAGAGGAACACTGTTGACAGCCTATAATATACTTTCAGAGACATGGGGGAACACACTTTCATCTGCCCAAGTTAAGGCAAATACTTAGATTTATTTGGTAGCAAATTTTAAGACCCTTAGTCTAAAAACCAGACTGTTTGACCAATGAGGCAATACTATTTTTAGTCAGTATAGTATACCCAATAGGTATACTATATTGACTAAAATCTATTATTATAAATATAGAGCTCAAGTCATTGAAATGTGTGGAAAGTTAAACCTATCTACTCCATTAACACCAATACTGTAAGAGGAGAAAAATCAAGAAAGCAACTACAGTCGCAGTCAAAAAAGTACTATTAGGCTTACCAGTCATAAAGTATTTTAAAACTTCACCGCTAATGTTTTGTATACCTAAATTATTCAAATATCTTAGTATTTCCCTAGCATCCAGTTTGGAAGTGATTTCACAATAATCATCAGCTTCCGAATCCATTGTCGTAGCAAGAAAACTTATTTATAAGTTCGAATTCCGAAACTTAATAAACAATAAAAACCAGGATATCCTGATACTTCAATGTTCTGATTTATTTAATATGAATTACATTTGTGTTATGTCCGAATTCTGGAGTTTATACGTATTCCAAACTTTAAATGAACTCATTGAAAAATCAAAATAACGAACAATTCCCATAGAGTACATGAGAATTGCATAGAAAATAGTCAAATGCCATTTCTTAAATTTATTCGTTTAAAAAGAGAGGCAACGGTTAACATCATACAGTCTTGGTATGTGTGAAATTCAGCTTTTTTCATAAATTTCAATTTAAAGAACATTTAACCTAGTTTACAATTTCAAATTTACAAATAAATAGAAAATAACACAAATAACTATAATACTGAAAAACAAAACTTTAATAAAAAAACATACTCAAAATGAATTGAAATTAAACACAGTAGTAATAGTTATAATTTTGAGTAAACGTAAGGTTTCAAGGCTTCTTTGTCATTTTCGTGATTGCACAATTTTCTGTAATTTACATAATAGTAATATTATTTAATTGGTTAATGTAATGTCCATTTTATGTCGGGTATAGAGTTGTTATTATTCCGGTAATTCAATTAATTATCACATATCAAATATTGTTACTCATATCGTTTTCACCACCCCATTGTAGAGACTATCGCCTCCCCTCCCCCCCCCCCGCGCAGAAGCTGCGATTGGGTAGGGATATGGTCTATTGCAGATCTAATCATAGACTAACTACAAAGTTCACAGATACATAACAATTAACAAAATATGTTATTCACTTTTTATTTTTGTGACGATGTGTAAGCTAATAGTGCAGAATGGAATTCCTCGGGCATTTACATTGTACACACCTTGAGGGTAGTAATAATACTAGTTTTAGACTTTAGTTATGTTTTAATCATTTTTCTTTAGCATACAATGCCATGTACATATGTGATTTCTGCTATTTCAAATTGAATTTTGAAAATTGCCTTTTTAGGTTCCTTACTTAATCAAGGACGGAGTAAATGTTTTTTTCCGATGTGCAGAGAATTACATATAATTTTTTTTATATCTTCACACAAAGTCGAACAAATTATATATCATATAAATTAAATAGAGTTGTCCTTCTATGTCATTCTGGACGAGTAGAGACGAGGCCAAATTTAGGTTCGTAATTCGTAAAAGAAACCTTTTGTATAATATCTCAAATTTTGTTTTCACGGTTTGATACTGAGACGACCTCGAGTTCTGTAGATGAGACAGGCTTGTATGTGTTACTGACACTTTATCTTCATTAATCACTGCCCGTGGAATCATCCGAGTCATTCTTGAGTCAGTGGTCATATAGAAAATTTCGTTGTTCTTGTTTGGGTAAAGAGTTGTCTTCATGTATTTCAATGACTCCTCACGTATAGTATTATTTCTCGTGTCAATGTAATCAAAGACTAACTGCAAAGTTCACAGATACATAACATTAAAGACCATCTACGTCTCGAAAACATGATTTTCAAGTCAATTGGGAAAAATGAAAACATGAATAGCGACATTTATTTGGTTTTGAATGTGATTCACAATAATTTGACGTTATATATATTCTATAAATAAGTTAATTAGGTACCGAATATCTAGGTCCCCAGTGCTCAGACATTTACATTATCATTACGCTTATATTTTACTGCCTGTCTTTTGGGAATGCATAAACAATTGTGATATGCGTGAACAAATTGTTTAGCTATTATTAGAGACACTTTTAACTGCCCGATTCCTACTTTGGAAGATTTAAAAACATGGGAATATATTGTAAACAAATATCTGTTGAGAATGCTTGTCAGGACGAATACGATATTTGACTCAAAAAAAAAAAAGATTTTTGACGATTCAAAATTGCAATAAAAGCCTACTAGTATAAAGAACTTGTCATTTATATTTATTCAATTCGATTTTAAAGTCGTGATGTCACGAGTCACATGAAAGTCTAATTAAAAACGGTTAACTGGAACTGAATTAAATAACTTTGAAATGTGTATTAAAGTATTAATTGCGCTTTCAATAGAAGCCCATATAAATGTAGGTACAGCAGACCGCAGCGTTGAAAGCGATTAGCGCTGCGGTTTCATTAACATCGTGAAATGCATCTGCCGGTTTTAATTGCTTTTCAGTTTTATAATCACAACTAATAAACCGACCGCAGCAAATATAAAGTGGAATTCTTAAAATTGCTATTACAAACATACAATGGAGGCATTAATTAAGTTTTTCTCGAATACTTATGAATTTATAACGAATAATCATTACATACTAGCTGGCCCGGCAGATTTTGTACCGCCTCAGAAACAATAAATAAAAAGCTGAATGATATTTGCAGAAAGTTTCAATTTTAGTATGCATGCAGTCAAAACTTAACCGGAACAAAAATAATTCGTAATCAAAACAACGTGACTTTTAATACCAGATTCCCGCCAATGTCCATATCAATAAATTATTATATTGTCGGTTGTCAATGTCAAAAACGAATGAAAGAGAAAACAAAGGATTTCTTTTAAATTTCATGCGGTTTCTGAACGACTTTTTCAACGATTTCGAACATCAAAGGTTTGACAGGCAGGAATGGTTTCTAAGGGAAAGCGAAATTGTTGTTTTTATTATATTCCAAACATTTTTTCATATCTACTCATATTTTAAACCTTGTCCATACTTCCGTGAATAATTCAAAACCAAAATTATCCAAATCAGTCAAACCGATCTCGAGTCTTGCTAAAGCAAGACTAACGAACAACAATAGATATTTATCAAAATCTACAAATATTTAGATTTATTATCTTCGTTTGTATATATTCTCCCTCATTCTGTCTTCACTAACTTATATCACCCTCTCAACTTACGTTCGCACTTTTCGTAACGCTCTCGTCACGCATTCACCAGCTGACTCCCCAAGTTTTATGTCAATAATCATGCTTTCATAGAAGACAAATTAAAAAGAATGAAATAAACGCTATTATGTTTACTTGAAGTAATTTACAAAACTTTCAATTTAATGTTGAAGGTTCTCGATGACAATTGTTGTAAGCACCCCACGCTTTTTGTAACAAATATACTTAGTCGTAAATACAGGCGTATAGTGTATATTCGTAATAAAGTACTGAATATATTTTCATACAGCTTTCATCAATAGATAGAGCAATTCTTGAGGAAGGTTTTATATATGTCGGAGTGCAAGAGCTGGGGATCGCTGGTCCGTGTGTAATAGTCTATGGAACGCTGGCGCCATCTTTGTATCGGCGTGGGGGCAGAGTCAATAAGTGGCGGTCCGGCCCGTCTCTCGGCAGTTCTCGAGTGGCGGTCGGCCAGAGCGGTCGACTATTGAAACTGTCGCGTTCCTAGCTATTATTGTTCCTAACTATTGAACATTAAGTGATTGAACATTATAATCCGAGTTAATTAACAAAGTGTTTCATTGCACCAACATTACCCACGAACGCTCACAGAATAAGAAATGACATAATGGATCCAATTAATAACGATGTCGGCGGAGAACCCTACGCTCCTGTGCTTTATGCTTCTCCGTTCTCTCTTATTCTCCGACATATATAATTTGTGAAGTTTGATCTAAAATGTTTGACATATAATTATAATTCCTAATGGTGCATTTTCATCGAAACCGCTGCATAATAACATCTTAGATATAACAAATGAAATGTTTGTTACTTTTTATAGCTAAACAAAAATCCCGCGATGGTAATAACAGTTGTTGTTTTAACATATACAGTAGATGTTTCTCTCTGAATCCAATGCTGAAGTCGACACAAACAACGCCGCGGACGCATACTAGTGTCGGTAATAAATTACAAATATCTGCTTTCATTTGATTACACGTAAACTTGTGTAGCTAAAATAAACTCATTCATTTGCATATCACACGAGCGGCCTACAATTGACAAACAAATTGAACACATTATTTAAATTTTATTAACATATATCTGTTATATACAACATGTAATTAAAATAAACACATACAATTCTAGTGTCTGTTAGTAATTTCAAATTAACAGCTTTTCAGTATATAGAAGTAGTATATACGGTACGAATACTCGATATCAAAAAATCTATTTTTAGGTTTTTCTTTTTGTTTGTTTTCTGAAAGGGATGGGCTGATTTGGATGGAACTTTTATTAAAAGATAGCTGATGTTATAAGGAATACCTTTTACCTAGAAAATATATTAGGGTTCCGCGAAAACTATATTAAAACTAATAATTTGCACTACTGGGAATCAAACCCTAGGCCTCTTCTAGTGAAACAAGTACTCGCACAATTACGTCAGCGAGGTAGTCAAAGTTAGCCTAAGGGGTTAATATGCTTTGTCAGCCCTTTCCCAGCCCCAACCCTCCAGACTATTCCTTTATTCACACCACGTAACGTAGTAACATAGAGTTAAATTGTCATTATAAATTTCTATTAAATTTCTTCTATTCATATGTTAGAACGAAAGAGTATTAAAAACTCGTTGGTTTCTTTAAAGCAGGAATTCTAAACAGTTTCTAAACTATAAAAATAAATTTAGCCATTCATAAGAGTTCGCAAAGCCCTCCTCAAATAAATCTCGGCTTAAGCTAAAGAAAAGAGAGCCTGGTGAATAGCAAGGTAAGCTTTATCTGCAGCGATTCGGAAAGAAATAACATCTAAAAGGAACAGCAACTGCTACTATCGCGACACCTTTATGACTCGGTACGGTTAATGTGCAAATGCTAACTCTCCTAGTAGAATATCCGGGTTCGATACCGGCAAAGTAAACTTTGGGATATGTATTTTGTATTTGTTTCGGTCTAGAGTATATTTTTTCGCCAAATGAGGTATAAACCTCCATCAGAGTGTTTTACGCACTGGCTGTACCAGGATACCTCGCTGAACCCACCTTATCTATATGTTTGACGATGCATTCAGCTCTGGAGCCCCCGGATGAATCTGACTTAAAGGTTCAGTTTAGGGAAAGTATGGAGCCGTAAGAGAAGCAAAGTCGTAATGCCTAGCAAAAAAATTGGTTTCCTGTACGATGTTGAAAGTAACGACCACGACTATCAAGCGCACACTGACCAAGAAGCTGACGATGTACTAATAATTGAGGAGGAATTTATGTCTTACTAGTGTAGCGCGTTACCATATTGCACTGTATCATCATTCTAGAGTGCAATCAAGCGCTAACCTGTCAGGAATAAAAAAATATTACTCGTTTGAAACAAATGAGTGAAGGCAAGCGAGGTGAGGCAGCAAAGCTAAGCCTCTCTCCTGAGGATGCCTGTGCCCAGGATTGGGCGAAAGGTAACTCCGATATACTCGTATACATTGGGTTTGATTTCGTTTACCTTTTGAAGCAATTACCAGCTACTAGGTTAACGTGCCACCATATTAGATTGTGACATTGCTTGTCATCAGGTGAAATCACAGTTAAGCGATAATCGTTTTTGAAGTACAGCTGCTTTACGGACGTTTGAATTCGGGAGTAAGCTGCTGAATGAGTGACGGGAGCGTTACGAAAATCGTCATCGGGCGAGGCGAGTGGAAGTTCAGAGCGAGATTTAAGTTAGTGAAGATAGAAAGGGAGAGTGTTACCTTCCATATTTACTATCGGTTTGGTATCCCTATAGAATTTTTAATGTATTTTATTTTATGCTATTTACTTTTGTTCCAAAAGATCTATAAAAATAACTTCTGTTTTATAAATTTCACACCCTTTCCAAGTTATAATAAGTCGTCTCCAAGGCGGTATTATCGCAAAAAAATTCAAATTCAACATTCAAAACAAGAAGAAATAAAAGTAAAATCTAGTGTAATATTAATCTCAACGTTGGTATAGAAATGCCAGGATAATCTAATGAGGTCTCCGGGCAATTTGTCTAATATATTAATAAAAAGGCAAACACATTCGGGGAAATTTGTTTGAACAAAATTAAATTACTGATACAATGTTGTACATTTTAGAAACATTTGTTTGGTAAAATTATGAAAATTAATTTGATATAGACCGCCGCGGTCGTCGGAAATAACAGCTTCATTAAAAGTTATATAATTTGGGATGCTATTCGCCCTTTTTTAATTAGCATCAGAAAAGTTTTCGTTGTACCTCCATGTTAATTAATAATACGCGCACGCCGGAGTGAAACTTTCTTCGAGTGGATTATTACATTACGGAGTGTGTTATGTTTGAACCAAAGTGTATAACAGTGTTTCATCACTAACAAATTGAGTTTAAAACACATGGGAGTTTATGCGTACAATATACTAGCTGTTCTAATTTGCCTGAGTCTGGACTGGTGGTGGCTTCGGCCGTGGTTAGTTACCACCCTAACAGCAAAGAAGTAAGATTTGTGTATCGGAACGTGTGTAGAAAGCATAAGAAATAAATTGCCTCTTAACAGATTAGCGCGCTTCCATCTTAGATTGTATCATCCCTTACCATCAGGTGAATTCACAGACAGGCACTAACCTATCAGCAATAAAAACAGAGGTAAAGTGCCTCGTCTTCAGTAAAGATAACAGTTAAGCGCTAACCTGTCAGAATTTTTTTGCCAAATGTCAAGGATCTGTATTCAAATTATTTTCGCAAATCTTTATATTCCATAAAATTGGGCTTTCCTTAAATGAAAATTGTACATTTATATGCAGGAGACGAGGGTGTGAAAACACATAAAATAAGGTATAAATTGGTTTAGCGGGTTTTTATGTTATAAGGGGCTGTGCGACAATTACCATTACAAAATATCATAACCTTTAAAAAAATATTAATAAAACATCACCCATTTATTTACTAATGTACAAAATCTGTAATAAAATATAAATGAAATGCATTTTTTCATTTTGATCATACAAAATCAAAATTATAATATTCTTTATTCAAGCAGGCCTGACGTGATCTTTTGTTCTTTTATTTTATTTATCTCTATGAAAAGGCACTTGTACCAGTTTACATTTTAAATCTACAAGTAAATAAAATGTAACATAAAACACAAAACAAATACAGAAAACACAGAAAAAACAAAACTAATAATAAATTTTAAATTAGAACTACAATCAAAATGAAATCTAATAATAATAATAACAAATCTAGTAAATAAATCTGAGGGTAAAAGGCTTCCTCGTTATTTTCATAATTGTAAAAATTTATAATATGTTATTTACTTTTTATTTTTTTATTTTTGTCATGATGAACTGCAAGCCAATAGTTAAGAATGGAATTCTTCGGGCACTTTGAATTGGCAACTCCGTTGGTACCGAATCTACCAGCACAAAAGGTTAATTGCACCGAGAAAATACATTTAATTTATATTAATGACGTTTTATACATAAATTTATTGAACATCAGCGTCAGAAGGGGCTTCAAATGGTTTTGGCTGCCCTTCATAAGCCAATATAATAGCATATTCAGAAAAATCACACACAATTAACTGATTAAGAGCCAAACAGATACTATATATGTGCGGCGAAAATTAACCGAAACATTACTAGCCTTTACTAGTGGGCGTCATCCGAGAATTTCTGTCCAAGAAACCGAGTCTCAAATATTTAAATTATTTAAACAGCGGTGTCTTCAAAACATGGGTACGATTATCCTGCAGAAATATAAACTGTGTTGTAGTGGTCAACAACCTCTCTTACACATATAAAACACACATTGTTCCTTAGACTAAAACATATTAATAAAATAAATTTGGCAGACATTAATATATAATACGCGTTACGTACACCACCTTTTGTAATTGCGTTGCGCTATTATAGTTCAGTGTTGCCAGGGACTGCGCGTTAAAAAGACATATAAAGGTACTCAGTCTCTCTGTCCCTTTTGCGCGGCATGCTTTGAATCTGGCAACATCGCACGCGCCGCTCCTTCCGTCGGCGACTGTCATCGCGATAGGACACGTCTTCCGCTCGCGTTACTCTTTTCGGATTCGCCAAGTTTGCATCGCTGTGTGAGCCGTCAGCCGCCATATTTAGTACGATATTTTCGTTGAAGGTGTATAATCACCACTGTTATAGAGTTTTCCCCGCTGGAAAGCTTCTACAATTACTGCTTTTACACACTGATACCGCGCCACGCATTTGCCGTCGGTGTTCCATGCACGAAACCAAATGGTGATAGTGTTGTTCAATACTTATATAGTTTGTTAATCAACCGCAATTGTGCGAGTGTTTTGAGTGAATTCTTCGCTGATCGCAGTACATCGCTGGTAGCTTGGGGACGCCTGCGCACCGAGCTATATAGCCCGAGACCGCTCCGCTTGCCTGCTTGCATGACGGCACGTGCACGACGCCATGGCTCTTCTCAGGTATTTACCACGCTTCCCTCTCTCTTTTCTAATTCTCCAGAACCTTCTATCGGCTTGCCTACTAATGCTTTTGTAAATTTAGGTCCAAAATTAATTGCGGTACCTTTTTATATATATGTCTGCATGTGTGAATTCGGCAAATAATCCGTGGGATATTTTAGCTGCGAAAACTGTGTCCCAAGTTTAGTTTTGTTTCTTGTATTTAAATTGTTTTCTACACTTTATGAAAACTGTAAGCAAATATCACTTAGCAATACGAAATATACAAAAATAAGGTAAATAATCTTTTAAGTTAAGGTATACAACAAATATTTCATTACATTTCCAATTTATGGCCCCTATAAATGTATAGTAATGACATTATTGAATTTAAACTTCCGTGAGCCAAGTTAACCGGTACGTGAACGTATTGAGGTTATCCCGCGAACTAATTCATACTTTTCTCTATTTATTCGATAAAATTGCTACCTACCTAGAATGTTTTAATATAAATTGGAACCGTAAATTATATTTATACATTAGTTTCTTAATCTATTAATGAAAAGAGTCTACTACAATGTGCTTTAGTTTTCTTAAAAAATACCCTAAATTAAATAGTTTTGATATGAATTTCAGTTCAAAGTATAACCTATAACAATTGCCTATGCTTACGGCATAAAGTCATCAGGCAGAACTTATCTATGTTGTTAATAAACAATCATTTCACTATGTCTTTATGTTTGTTATACTTGTATAATGAAAATTTCTTAATACAGTTTAGTTCTGTAGACATTGTATTTCATGTAAACCTCTTTCGCATATAAGCCGCGCCGTGTTGGGATCAACCCAACATGTGGGCCCGATACTACTACCGCTCCGAATATTTCTTAAAAACTGTTGGTATACGTCTACAGCGTAACTCTAATCGTAGAGCTCTGCAAAAGTCATAAATATACCCTCTCTCTCAAAGCGTGCCGCATTTCTGTGCATTATTCTCATTTGCAATACATTGAATAGTGGAAGAGTGAGCAGGCAGCATGCAGCATGCAGGCAGTGGAAATGCTCGCATTCGTTGTTTGTACAGTATTGTTTGTCTCCGCTGAAAAGGTCGCCGGCAAACGTCGCACGCCGCGCCATTCGATTACTCTGTTTGCTGCACAAATAACCTATTTCTTAGTGAAATTTGACACGGCCTTAGAGATAAGGCTTTATTCTGATTAAATCTTAGCGAATACCAGCACACGTACTCTTATTTTAATGAAACTTCTTATGACGCTGTAGGAAGATCTTTCGTTACGCGTTACGCGACATACTCGTATGTTTGTATGAGTATGTGCAAGTCTGTTGGGGCTTCGTGAACTGACACTGATTTACAACTACGACACAATGCTTATGTATAAGATGAATATAAAATAAAGTAATATTGTAGAATTACATCTTTTATTGCTGACAGAATTAGGCTTAGTACTCGACTGTGATCTTGCATGATAGAACAGTTAAAGATAAATGAAGCAATAAATTTGTAGTTACACGTTTAAATTTAAACAATGATACGATAACTTCGCTGGGGTAATATTGCGATTACACATTTTGTTACCAGAGGTCCTGGGCTCCATTGGCAGATATTTCAATTTAGGTAATTGTATTTTGGTTTGACTCGTGTGAGGCTTTGGCTGCAGCTACTTACTAACCGACCAACAAACATGTACCGCAAAGCAAAGAAATATACGTTTCAGTACAATGTTATATAAAATCCATTTTTGGCGTTTTAATCGAAAACTCATCAGGTGGGGTTACAATCAATCGCTAACCTGAGAGCAATAAACAAGCCGCTAAATACGAAGTCCCGGAAGGTTATTCTGTCAAAGCAGTCGAAGAATGTGGAAGGAATTTCATTAAATTGTGCGCTCACTTATTGATATGGAGGCCGGGCGTTCTGGGGCTCGCACTTTATTAAGAGATCATATAAACGTCGGGCTGTACGTGACAATACGCCATATTGCATTGCGCGACACCATCGACATCGACATCGACTGTACCCTAGTATAAAGTTGAGGCAGGGCAAATTTTCTTTTCTCATCTCAGGGATGACGTTAGCTGAGGCTCGAATCTCGCAATACTAGATCTTATGAATGCATAGAAATATTTTACTCTGGCATTAGTAAAGACCTCAGACAAATTGGAAATGCAATTTTTTAATTTTTCCCTACCGGGATGTGAACCCAGTACCTCTGCCAGCGAAGCGAGTACTTGCGTCGTTATGCCAGCGAGGCCGTCTATATTATATTTAAACATACTACAAAAGCAACCACTGAAAGATATAAAAAGTTACGGCTTGGTTACTCTAAGGATCTATGCTCTAAAATCCCTTTCTCCTGTGATTGGGGAAGCCTGTGCCCAGCAGTGGGACGTTGATGAGTTGCTAATTACCTTATATGTCTATCAGAGTGACTTGCTTTCGGTTACTAAGCATGGATCACCCCATACACCCACGGAATCGGGAACTAAGAGGGGGCAGCTCGTAAAGAATAATTTGATTTGAGGATCCGAGATTAGAAGAGTTTTATGGCGGCCGCATTGATTAATATGCTGTATTGAAGCATCTTTAATATGAAATTTATGGCGGTCCGACGTATATTGGGTCCCATTACGGTCCCGAATTACCGCTGTACTTGGCTAGTTTAGTTGTGTTCGCGACTTTTTCCCTTTTTATTGTAAATTTATTTCCCTTTTTATTAAACTAAAATTGTTAAATGATATTGTTAAACATCGTTCGTTGTATAATATATTTTGTTGTAACTTAGAGTCTGATATTTATAAGTATGTATAATGTTTGTAACTATAGCGTATACACTATTTGTCATCGCTAAAAATAGAATCATTTTTGTAATTAAAGTAGCCCCTGTGATTGGTAATAAATAAAACGCCAATCATAGGAATCACATTTTATCCAATAAATCGATAACCCCCGTCGCTTGCTTGTCACAATAGTGCACGTTTGTCAGTCGTAAAAAACCTACATTAGATGGCCACTTTCGGCAAACCGTATTCCTGTTCCTGTTTCCGGGTTTTCTGCAAATAACAGTTAGTTGGTGACAAGTGGGCGGCGGAGCGTTGGAGTGAAGAATCTGGTGGCATTTTCATTTATCCTGAACCGGCAAGTCTTCGCAAGAGTGAGCTAACGAAGGGGCTCACAAGTTGTAAAAGGCTAATATTAACTTTGCTTAAATTTATACGACACGTGTGGAATATATTAGTGAAATATATACATCTATCTATCTACAAGACGAAGGGGTCTTGTCCGAAAGGCTCTTAACAAGGTGATGATGTCATTACAGCTGACGTCACATGATAATGTATAGCGGCAGTGACTTACTTGTTTGAACACAATTTTTGATCGCGATAAACAATTTTTTAAGGTGAAACTTCTTTACGCACGCTTCACATGGAGCATAAGCTGGCGAATGCGTGACGAGAACGTTACGAAAAGCGTGAACGAAAATTGTGAGGGATATAATTTAATGAACACAGAAAGAGTGAGACTTGCGTTACCAAATTTAAAGTCACTCCAGTGAATTTTAAAACAGTTTTACAGGCATCGTGGATTCATAAAAAAATACAATGTTTTTAAATTGAAAATTTTCTTTTTTAGCCGAGAGATGAAAGTGCACTAACCTGGTTAGAGACAATTTATCCCTAAAAGTCTATATTCAGCATTATACCGGGATGCATTATGTTTGCTTGGCGGTACGTCTTTGCTGTACAAGTTCAGATTCGTGGAACTTCCTAAATTTGCTACGCTGTGGATCGAGCCTAGGCCTTCTGCTAGTTACACTAGTACTCACACCGTTGCGCAATGGAGGCCGTCAAAAGATTCCACAAGATGAGAGTAGGGATCAATGAAGATCGGAAATAGTCCTGCGAACACTTCCGCTTTGATCTCGGATTGCGACATCATGCAACGACAGGCAGTTAACCTGAATACGCCGTACTTTGTATATAGCTATGAAATGTGTGAACATTTTTAGTGGCTTGCTATTTATTTATAAGCTTTGTTACATAAAGTGCAAAAGGCAGGCTAAAAAATAAAGATGAGTGAATTTTAAACATACTGTGGGGGAAATTATATGAGAAAGGTAAAGCTAAGCAGCAGCCTATTACCGTCCCACAGTTGAGCACAATCTTTCCATTGATAAAGGAAAGGGATTTTAAGCCACACTCACCACGCTGTTCCACTGTGGTTTGGCAAGCTACATATGCTCTTAAGAGTAATTGTGTTCTTCGAATATGCAGGTTTTCTCACGGTGAAGCTCTTGAGTTTCTATTTATAAAGCGTAATTTAGTTGTGCCGGTTGTGAATTACAACTCGACTCACCATCAGGTCGTGAGGGCTAGAATTTTTTAAATAAATATATATGTTTCGTCGATATTTCGAGCCAGCTACACGGATTGCGGTGACCACGTAAATGCTGTAGGTGGTTGTTTAAAATGGAGCTGTCAGAGTCGGATTCTGTGG
Organism: Elymnias hypermnestra; assembly: GCA_015832385.1. Taxonomy (NCBI): domain Eukaryota; kingdom Metazoa; phylum Arthropoda; class Insecta; order Lepidoptera; family Nymphalidae; genus Elymnias; species Elymnias hypermnestra. Next base: position 132,169 of record JACTOM010000879.1, on the reverse strand, counting down.
ACCCTAGGTCTTATTCTTTAATTTTTCATAAGCTCCATATTCCTTTCCAATGTTTGCACAGCAGTGACTAGGTACCATTGAGCCTAATGCCCATTTTAGGACCAAATGCAATGTGGAATTCTTTGCTTTCTTATTAACGAGATAGCAAACAGTTAGCGCGTTACATAGACTGTGTCATAACTTATTATCAGGTGAGATTACAGTCGAGCGCTAACCTGTATATTAAAAACACTTTTAAAGTTTAGGATGTAGATCCCGCGATTGCACGTTAGAGCAGATCTAGGTCAGCATATTTTCCACGTAGCGTTCCACATATCCAGTCCTGTAAAGAACGGTGACACCAAAAACTTTAAAACTTCTCCCCTTATATAACTACCTCGCATTCGCTCTACGGCTAAATATTAATATGTGAAATATTCAACTCAAAGGAAAATCATAATTTCTATATTCAAGTAGGTAGTACGTTGCTTTTAAATATGTATATAATAGTTAAATCACGTCATACAGACATTATCAATTACGTATCTTTGATGTTTATATTAAGGAAGAAAGAACGATTTAAAATAGTTCTCTTTCGAGAAAAACCCGCAAACGACGCAGTCAGATTTTATAGTTTAAGTAATTGTAACGTGTAAATTTTTTATAGTTAATCCCACCATATGGTTTTATATTATTTTAATTTTAGGTAAACTTGGACTAACAATTTAGACAATTGACTAGGTTATACTTTAACACATAACTAAATGTAACTGTCCAATTACTTTATAGGTAACGTATTACTATTAAAAACAATAAAATCAAAATAGCAAAAAGAGATTAAACAAACTATATGTTACCTTGAGCTCGGTTTTATAAACTTTTTTTAACCCATCACGTTGCTCCACTACGAATGGGTGGATTACACATATACTAAAATGATTTCCGGAATAAGAACGTTTCCTCTCGATGTTCTCCTTCACCGAAAAGCACAAAGAATCGAGCACAATAGTTTATTAGTGTAATAAGAAATTTAGATTTGATTAATATTACAAAGATGTTTGTTGTTAAGGCGTTTTATTCGTTTTGTATGTGGACAGTTATAGCATCGGTATACGGTTCTGTGTATTTGAAATGAATGCAATAAATGAAATTAAATGAACATTATTTTGAAATTGCATTCGAGGCGAGTCTGTTATGTAGAGCGCGTGGCTCTCAGTCTCGTCGTAGCCGCCTACGCCGCGGCCGTCTGCTACGCCGTAGCGCCGTAGCGGCCGACACCGACGCGCTACGTACGCGCTACGTACGTATTGTGTATAATTCAAAGCGTACGGTTAAAAACGATTACGGCACGTGAGCAACGCTCGTAATGTTGTGTGTACCATGTAATAAAAGCCAGGTCGTGTGCCACTCATAATAAAGTAAGGCTGGGAGCAGATTAAAAATACTTCAACACCGCAATGGGAGATATGAAAGCACGTGGTGCGATGCGGACTTTAATATTCCTGCTATCATTACAAGGTAATCTATTTTTTATGAGACGTGTATTTCTCGGCGTTTTTATTATGTAACGACACGTCATATTATGAAATTCCTTTCACTTTATCGCATAGTTGGTGTTGAAGTCGACGGCAATTTTGTATAACTAGGCAAACAATTTGTTTGTTTTCTAAAATATTTACAATTGTTTTTATTTTGTTACTCGCTCATGGCAAACAACCTCAAAATTTAAAAAAATATATAGACTAGTGTTTCCCCTTGTCAACCGCGTTGTGTTCCATCTCATGGGAATATGTACTTAGTTTTTTAATTTTCTATATCTTTTTGTGAATTTTTCTGATATTATATAATTTATCCTTATACCCGGAATACATGGAAAATGAATACAAACTTTGACGGCCTCACTGGCGCAATGATGCGAGTACTCCCATTGCTAGGAGAGGCCCTGGGTTCGATCCCCGGTAGGGCGAATTTAGAAAATCGTATTTTTTAATTTGTCTGAGATTGGATTGGTGGGCTTCGGCCCCTCGGCTAGTTACAACTCTACCAGCAGAGACGTACCGCCAAACAAAGATGTTTTTAGAAACCATAAGAGGTGAATTGTGTCTCACCAGATTAGCGCGCTTCCATCTTAGCCTGTGTAATTAATTACCATCAGATGAGATCACAGTCAAGCTCTAAACTGTCAGCAATAAAAAAAGAATTACATATGGTGGAACGAACGCGACTTTATTTTGTATATTTAGAAATCTATAGGTAATTTACATAGTTAATTCTTCTTCGGAAATCTTTCAGAGAACAATTAATGTATATATTTTCAGGCTTTTTATTGGAATAATTATATCTTTTTATCTTTTTTTTGTTTCGGTTTGTGTTTTTGTATCGGGCTTGACACATCTTTCACTGTACAAGCTTTTTGCCATTGGCGTGGATATATCCAAATTGGTGTGAATAAAAATGCGAGTAACTACTCGTATGGGAAATATACGGTGGCCACCTCATGAAATAGACCGTCATTTCCCATGGCGCTTTAGATAGATGCAAAATATATACAGACAGACAGAACATATGACAGCCTTTATTCACGACTTGCGTTTTATACAGCCACGGCAGTTTTATACTTTCATGCAGAGTTCTACACCATTTTCTTCCGTAAACATGCCCTTCCGTCATATTCTTTTCGTAGGATACCAGTGAGTAGAAGAATTCGCAAACATAAAATAGTCTAACATAGAATCATTTATTTAGTATCATAACATTATTAACAAATAACACGCGAAGACATTATTGTATATACTGGAGGAGAAAAAATCTGTGCCGCTTTGTTCTTCCTATTAAATTTATACCGACAAAATTAATTACAATAAAGAATAATTATGTTTATTTATTACTTTTTCCAATATATTCATTTATATAACGAATAGTTTACAATAGACATATACATTTTGAAATTTCCCTTTGATTTACTTACACCGGTCGCTCAACCCACTATTGAATTATAACCGGAAAAATAGACAAACAGACACACATTAAAAACGAGTAGAATATATATCAACGAATCCTAAAAATATTATCACAAAAGTTAACGAAAAAAAATTAAGATTACGAACAGATTCTCCATATTTATATAGTAATATAGATTAGTTCATCCACTTAGTGGATGAGGTTAACAATAGGCTGGTAGAAACTGTCCATATGGTTGTGATTAAGTACTTCAGAGCCCGTAAAAAGAAAACCACGAGATTCTCTGACTGCACTCTCAATCTCATGGAGCCAAGACAGACGATGAGCTTAGAGTCTGCAGCGGACGCGTCCGATTACCGGCATATCAACAGACAGATCTCCAAGTCACAAAAACGTGATCTGCGAACCTTCAACACGGAGCGCATCAAAGACGCTATTAAACGCAATAAGGGCTCCAAAGTGTTCGCAAGAGACCTGTCTGTGGGTCAGCGCCAGCTTACGCGGCTGAGGACCAGTGATGGCAAGCTCATTGCGTCGAAACCAGAGATTTTGAGCGAGGTCGAGAATTTCTATGGACAGCTATACTCATCGACTGTCAAGCCTATTGACTGTTTGGCTGCAGATCCCAGAGCCAAACTAACCCGACACTACACTGAAGACATCCCGGACGTCAGTCTGTACGAGATTAGTATGGCTCTCAAACAGATGAGGAACAGCAAGGCACCAGGTGATAACGGAATCAAAGCAGAACTCCTGAAGGCGGGTGGAAAACCGGTACTCAAAGTCCTTCAGTGGATGTTCAATTCCGATGGCACAGTGCCGGAGGCATGGCATAGGAGCGTGGTAGTGTTGTTCTTCAAGAAAGGCGACAACAGCTTACTGAAGAACTACAGACCTATCGCGCTGTAGTCATGTCTACAAACTGTTCTCGAGAGTCATTACGAATCGTCTCGTTCGCAGATTTGAAGACTTCCAGCCCCCCGAACAAGCCGGTTGTCAGTGCCTGAAGACGAAAGTCTTCGAACAATGCGTGTTGCCAGTGATGACCTACGGTTCTGTGACGTGGTCGCTGACTATGCGCTTCATGAGGAAGCTCAGTGTCACTCAGCGTGCATTGGAGAGGGCTATGCTCGGAGTTTCTCTACGTGATCGAATTAGAAATGAAGAGATCCGTAGTAGAACCAAAGTCACCGACATAGTTCTACGAATCGCGAACCTGAAGTGGCAATGGGCGGGGCATATTGTCCGAAGAACAGATGGACGTTGGGGGCCGAAGGTGCTGGAGTGGCGACCCCGCACCGGACGGCGCAGTTTACGCAGACCCCCCACAAGGTGGACCGATGATATAAAGAGGGTCGCCGGTAGCCGCTAGAGCCAGGCGGCGCAAGATCGGGCCTTGTGGACGTCATTACTTGAGATCTATGTCAGGTAGTGGACGTTTTTTTGCTGTGTATTACTGCAAAGAGCTGAAAGTTCTTTTTCAGGCTCTAGATTATCGCTGTGCCAAATTTCAATCAATTTCGCAAAATCCGTTCTTAGCTGACCTCTACTCGGCAAAAGGAATATTCCTACCAAATTTCAAGTCTCTTCCCCTTATGGTTCCAGAGATATCGTGATGAGTCAATAGATACCTGGATATCTCTTTCATATATATACTCGTGGATAATACTTTTTTAAAACCGGCTTCTTCCGCTCAGATCTCAATCGAAAATGTTTCAGAGGGTTATTTTCGAAGAAAACTATAAATAGAATAAAGTAATGAGATTGTATCAAATGTTTAAGAAAAGGTGGCTAAGCGTAATTTGTTTCACGCTAATAAAAATGAATTGTAATATTTGATCGGAAAGAATAAAAGACAATGAAATAGTGCATTAAATATTAAAGTAGAAATATCCTTCCCACCAATTTCTGGCCAAGGTGGCCAATTTCACTCGTCAATTTATGCTCTACAAATGTTACAGTGCTACAATTTAAGTATTTGATATTGATTTATAAAAAAAATCAACATATTAGGTATAAAAACGTAAAACCACCTCATTCCGAATGTACATTAGTACTAACCTATTCCCGGAGCTTCGTCGGCATCACAGGGGAGAGAGAGTGAGAGATTTGAAGACTGAAGGCACAACAAATTTGGTTATTATAAAAAAGTTTCTAGAGATTTCTTAGAACTCTTTAAAACGAACCATTCGCACGCAACTTTATTTCCCCGTTCTTGATACATTCGTCATTGTTTCTTTACTCCTATTGGCAGTGATGCGATGTCATAGAGCCTGTAGCCTTCTGCGATAATATCTCATATTGGTACGTTCAATGAAATAAACTCTTTAACTTTATATTATTAGTAGAGATGTATACTGTATAATTATTTCGTTTATAGCCTTCATTTAGTAATTTCGGAGAATAATTATTTGTGATGCCTAACCGACGATTGTTTTCATTCAATCCAAATATTTGATAACGCTATGTGTTTATTAAACCAACTCATCTAACTGGTCGCAGGCCGCAATTATTTCGTGTTATCATAATGAACTATTTTGATAGGAAAATTATAATATACACTTTATAAAGTGAATCGTTTTTCTATCGCTTCTAATTCTCTTGGTTATGTCCCGCATGTCGTCTTACAGCTACACAGTAGGTGCGAAGCGAACGTTTCGGTATTTTTTTAAATGTAACGTTGAAAAATTAATAATTCTTTAACCACATTACGCCGAAGCCATCACAATCCTTGTTTGTCGGTTTATTTCTATATATGAACAAACCATATAGTAAAAAATTAAGTAAAAAGAGTCATTTTTTACGATTGAAATTTGTAGGGAGAGTGTGAACAACATTGTGAATTGGATGGAAAAGTTAGTGTATATTTACGGATAGATGAGCACCGTTGAACCGGAAGTGGATAACGTGGCAACACAGAGCGACGTTATGTCGAAATGTCGGCAGAATTGCGGTATGTTTATTCAGCTGTTGAAACAGCGCAATAATTATTTGACCATCACAGAACATTCGAGATCGGTGTTACTACTCTTGCGAGGTACTTCGTCAGGGGAATCGAAGGTCTTAAGTCTATCTATAATTGAGGAGCTGGGTACCCTCTGCGAGGAAACTTTGAAGAAAAAGCAGTTGTCACCGTAGCGCAATCAGTCATCAAGTCAAGAACGACAACATTGATTTCAATGATGTGACTGATTGGAATACAATATATATTCTTCGGTATGGTTCGAATTAGGACCACTTACAGACTTGTTAAGAAATCTTTAATACTATCTACCCGATTGGCTTGAAATTGACCATACTCGTACATATTCCTTTTTATCCCAGTTTCTTTAGTTTCAGAGGATGGAGAATGATGCGGGTTACAGCTAGTCATACAAATCATCGTTATATATAAAGCTCTATCTGACATAACGGCTGTTATCGTTACAAATCATAATGAGGGCTATAGCAAAACTTGTTGTTCGTGAAATATTCGTAGTCTTTGTAGTTTTTTCTATGCGGGTGCTATTCCGCTTTTAATGCAGACGAAATCGCGCGAAGGAACTATATGAGGATGTCTGTAGCCAATTCTATCTACGGCTACGAATAGGTTTGATTTTTTTCCAACGTCTCTTATGTTTCTGTCAACGTATCGCATGTCGTATTACAACCGAGAGTATGGTGGGGGTAAAGGGAAAGGCTCTAGCCAGGACAGCCACGGCCAATACTGCAGCACAATGATATTAATTTCAATTTTTCCACCCGAGAGTTGTTTAAGTATGACTTTTGCTATCGATTAAGTTACATAAACAGAAAGAAGAAGAAGGCCGACGTTACGCAGACCAGATAGTATATAGAATTGCCTTTTTACTATCTATACAAATGCCGTGGAGCTTTCAACGGAATATTGTGAAAAAGTGTCGGTATCATTCTGTATTTATCCCTTCTTTATATAAAAACAAAAAAAATCGTTTTTGCCGTGAGTTTTTTTAGCCGTAACTCAATATTGAACAGCCAGCTGCAGGCCGAGATATTAGAGCTAGGCAAAAAGGGAATTGAATATAATGTTTTGACAACGAAACGGATATTCAAATTCATTTGTAGCCATGAAAACTGCAGAGTTTGAAACGACACGATGTAATTTATGAAATACTAGCTTTTGCTTTCGTTCTCATCAGTAGTGCTTTTTTAATTGTCACAATTATTATAAATCGCTAAGAGAATAATTCAGAGCAGTGAAAATTCAAAAATTCGTTGTACACGCACAACAATATTTACACTTTTAATAAAAAGGTGGTTGTTTGTATGACATGATAATTTTCGTTATAAATTCTGGTAGGTTACATAAATTTAACAGTTCATCTGTATACGTTTCTATAACGAGAGATCTTTTCGAGATCTGATTCTCGTAACTGTAGATTTTAAGTCGTTCTTTATTATCAGAAACGATCGTAAATTTGATACAATATATATGGAAAAAAAGCATATTTGACTTGGTTTAAATGTTACTAACGATTTTAATTAACGTTTTCATTTTGAAACCACGATGCAAATGAAATATTTGATGCGAGCCGAGGGCGTCACGATATTGGCCTTGGCTACTTTTACGAGCGCAATTTGCTTTACCCTGTCAGTTGTTGTGCGTCATGGCATACATGAACGAAAAAATAATGCTTTAAAAGAAATCACCCTATTCGAAACGCGGCAAAAGAAATATGTCCTCCAAAACATTAAAGAACGTAATGAGGGCGGTACATCCATCACAACTCTCACAGAAATATTGCAACCACTTCCGCCCTTTCCATGTCACTAATCTAAATTCTAATCCCTTCAAACAAAGGACACCAAATGAGGGTAAATTTAACGTGCTTAAATTGTTTTATAACTGATATAAATCTCCAGGGTCCGTATTAACATAATTATGTGAGTGTTCAGTACAAGTTCAGTGTAATTGTACAATAGCCATTGTGTTCTCCTTTACGAGTATCTTGTTAATATCTGTTCTATCTTCCCTCGTCGGTTCGCTTAGATTTCCTAAAGTATTTAACGATGTTATTCACACGGGATTGGGATATGGAAGCGAAAAACAATCCTTTTTTGCGAGATCTCCTTAACTTTTACTTGGAATTCGTAGTCTCGCTAAGAACGAGTTATACTCCTGCGAGATGAAAACCGAGGGGAAAAGCTAATTTTTCATAAACGACGGATAAAATAATGAAATGTTTTGATACAAATAGAGAAATGTGATTAACGAAGTTCTGCGCTGCACTTCATTCCACTCGTAGGAAACTTTCTTACAAATTTCTGTAACTAAAACAAAGGGAACTCGTTTAGTAAAATAATGTTGAATAGCGAGTAAACCGCAGTTTAACAAACGCACTATTTCGTTACAAGTACAAATTTATATTGTTTGTGCAATTTGGAATGTCGTATCTCTTAAAAACGTAACAAACTAGCTGTCGTCGGTGGCATGAAATGGTTCTTCAATTCACACAAAAGACGTCACCAAAATCAATGTAGTTGTGGAGAAAGAATTCAGTTATAACTTATTTATTTATTTAACAATGACTATGCACATGAACTACGAATATTTAGGGATTTGTCAATAGAAAAAAGAGAAAACCACGATTATTAAATGGTATAAGAGGCTGAAAAATATTTTACTTTTCCACTTTTTGCCATACTCATCAAAATCGGTGGAGTCTTTTTTGCTGCTGATATATCTGCTATCTGCGTTTTAGCGAAAGTTATTACAAAAATATCTATTGAATAATCAAAAAAATGGCATAAATGTGTTAAAAAAAATTGGAGCGAGATACAAATCTTAAAATAAGTAAAGTATGACGTTATCTGAAACAAATAAGCAATTAAGTATTCACTTTATTTCAAAACTCAAAAATAAATGAAGCGGTTTTAAATAATTCATTTACGACTGCACGAAACTAACTTCCACTAAAGTTGATGCAATAACATTGAGTTAAATGGAAAATGTTTAAGTTAGCAATTAATTTTACTTACTTTAGTTTTTTTAGACGTTGTAGGTTTTATAACACTGTTTATTATTTTACATGATATGGATAAGTTTAACATGATATACAAATCCTCGAAGACATCATTTAACTTACGGATATCTCTTGAATTACAAGACAGATTGTTTAGAAATCATTTGCCAGACTAAGCGTGTCTATCTGCTGGACTTCACATTTGATAAAGTAATATTTTTACATGAAAAGAGTACAGTTGAGGAGTATTACAATGGTAAAAATGTTTGGATTTGAATCCAAACCGATCTACAGTATCGAACGATTATATAAAATATCAGTATTATAATAATATGATGTTAAAATCAGTAAACACTCAGTTTCTAGCGACTATATTCGAACATTAATAAATCTTTGAAACTTGCAGTAATTTCGTTATTAACGGACAAATTTGAAGATTTATTTAAATGAGGTTAAAACTTGAATATTGAATAATATACTTTACTTTAGTACTTGAGAGTATCTTCTCGGTGCAAATAGTCTCGGTGCAACCGGTGGTAGAGTCGTTACCAACAGACAGCCTAGGTAAAGTTAAGGTTTATTTCTCATAAGAATATAAATTCACTTTCATGAGAATGTGCACAATTCACACAACAACTTATGTTAGACGTAACATACGGTTAGGTAGTAATTTCCAGAAGATTTTACTATAATACTGAGTAAAGAAACAATATACAACGGCGGGTAGACGTTAATAATAATATATGAATACATTGAACATGCGCGACTAACTGGGAGAGATAAAACGTGTAGAAATTATGATTTACTAAATATGAGATTATTTATTTATACTGATTTTGTAATGTAACCCTTTAATATTTTCTTTTAAGTATTACATGTGAATTATTTGAAATAGAATAGTAGTTTGGCCACGTCTGGTAAGCCTCTAGCATTGGCATTGCCTAGTTTAATGTTTTGGACTAGATTTTTTTTCCTTAATGATATTTGTGCGCGAACATCTTTAAGTATTTTATGAATTAATAGAAAAGTCTTATATTTATTTCTTTGAGCAATGTTCATTATTTTACTATCTTTATACAGTTTTACCGAAGAAGTTAAGTATATTTGAATAAAGTTTTTATTATTTATTTTGTGCCCTTTGTAGCGAAAACGTTTGTTTTCGCGACCGAGCCCCAGATTTCGATCAAATAGTCGATGTGTGGTCGATTAGAGACTTATAGATGCTATATTGTACTTGTGAAGGAAGATATCTAACGATCCCCCTTAAAGTGGTTTTTTTTAGATTTAAATTTATAAATATGTGGTTTCTATGTGAAACTGTTGTTAGCGATCATTATTATTTTATTTGTGGATTGTTACTAAATTACTATATTTGTTTATTATGCTGAGGTCTTTATAATTATATCAGTGAAACGTTTACATGCACTACATCCGACTTAATGCTATTCCGGTAATTCTCAAATTCAATCAACACTTTTGTTTAATCGTCGTTTTCACGACGACTGTGATTGATGGACCTATTATTTTGGAGTGCGGCGTTTGGTCTAAGAAAGTTAGCACAGGAAAATGAAGTTCGCCTAGTGACAGTTCTAGTTTGTATAGTGTTTTAAGTCATTCAAAGGCCTAAGTATTTTTCTTGGTTAGTTTTGTTTATTTCCTGATTATCTTATTCTTAAAATATCATATGCGATGCTTGTAATACCTAGATTGCTAAGTTCATTCAACAGTTTAGTAAAAGTTATTGCGTGGAAAGCTTTTTTAATATCAATGAATATTACTAATGCTATTTGTTTTTTATTTAAGCTAGCCTTTGTCGATATTGTCTATCATACAAAGAATTGTTAATTTTCAAGATATCCATGTACGGACTGATATGGGTCGGTAGTATAACACGTTAGTGTATTTCTTTTAGCTGCGCATGTGTATATATATGGAACATCGTGAAATTGTTTTGGAATTTGTTTTGATAACGAATCTCAAATCTCTAAATAAATAAGCGTTAAAATACTCTCAAATTTCTGTATCTTTAATTATCACTCCTTTTTGCGTCATTAGGGTATTTGGCCCTTGATTTTTTTGTGCTTATTGTTCGACAGCTGGTTAATGCGATCCCACATCTTTTTCGGCTTCTATTTTCAATCCTCTAACAGTAAAAATCCTCTAACAGTAAAAATTCTCTAAAAGCTTTTAAGTAATTCTTGCTTTTTTTGTCGAACAATTTCAGTTTCAGGTACTTCATTTTCTTTTTCTCACAAAATTGTCTTTTAGTCTTAAAGTTATAGTTGGCATATATATGTTTATAAGCAAAAAAAACACTCGCACATCACGAAGTCTCCTAAGCTGTCCTGTTGACTTGAAATTCGGGATATATTTGTCTTTTGGTGCGTAGACTCTCACTAAGAACAGAGTTTACCAGCGTTCCTCGAGATCTGGATGCGTGTGATACGATAATTACAATGCAATCACTTATTATGAGATATGATTTGAAGGACGAAGATTCGCATTAGGAACAAGGTGCCCCACGTTTACTCAGGTAACATCGGGAGCATCTAGTAAAATGAAATTGCTAAGCTTTGTGCGAAAATACAGTTCTTACTTCGCAGCTTCAATTTACAATGAGATTGATTAGAAGTAAGGATAGCACGTAATACTCGCACGGGTGAAGGGCACCTCATCAGTTATTGAGGCGAGGCGGCGCACCTCTTCGCTACGAATCACTATTTACCGATATGCGCGGCTCTAAATGCAGATTCCCGCACATGTTTGCCTTTCAGTTGCGAGGAATGCAAACTCCACTCCAGGTGTAGAGTTCCAATAACTATTTATGATAGTTCGTTACACTGTTTCCATGAATCTCATTAAATTTGCGTTCAATACATATAAGTTCCAATTCCAATATTCTTGTTTCAAGTACGATTTTGCGGCACTTTTGAATCGTCAAATATAGTTTTACATACAGATATTAAAAAACAACTTACAATTTATAGTCACGAGGATTCCTTCGCGCCCCCTTCTGAAAAGAGCCAATGATAAACCCAGTCGAGTGTCCCATCATTACAATATATATTTTTCATTAACTCGTATTTCGATTAGAGCAATTCATTCACAAGCATGCTTTTGTTATCTTCAAAGTTGTCATAGAACGATTTCTTAATTAGCTTCTTCTAGCTTCTCTTCTGGCAGTTTGTTATAGAAACGTATACAGTCAGTCATCCTTCATTGAATTGTCAATTTTGTCATATCTACTAGAAATTATAACAATTTTACTTCCATTTCTTAGATTATATAAGGCGATTTCCCTTTTTTCTTGAAAGAATCAATATTTTTATGGACGTGGACAAGTTTTCGAATATGTAGGAAATTTCTCTTTTAGCGACTTCCTTGGACCGATATTGTAAGCACGAACGACCCTGGTCTGCAGTTATTCACGATGGCCCAATGGTCAGACGCGTAGATGCTCGTTTAGATAAATCGCGGTTTCGAATTCACTGCAGGCAACTATAAGTTTCTCTTTATAAAATGCAACTCACATGCTTAATTGTTCTGTTCGATCCATCATTGTTCTTTTCTCTTGTGGAAAACATAGTAAGGACACCGAGCTATCTCGCGAACCGTGAGATCGTTCTCACTCTTTATTCCTTCACTCTCGTAGTGTCATGTGGCGGCACTCCGACACTCGAAGAGAGAAATCAGGCCCATGACCGACGGCTTAACGTGCTGAACGAGGCACGGCAAATACTGACAATTTGTTAACCCGCTGACCACTAGACCAATGAGATGGTCTGTGTGAATTAGTGAGCTATTTGATTGACAGCGCGGTATTTTTTGTTCAATAAATTGTAGAATAGAGAGAGTTTAAAATAGTTTTAAATCTCGATCGCGCAGACACCGCGGCTTGCACTGCGCCGTTAATAATGGGGTTAACGTCAATACGCAAAACGCCACCAGACTTATCGTAATCCGACAATAAATTTTAAAACAATTCGCTCCATTTTAATAATGAAGCACAGAAATTGTCACTCAAATATAAAATCTTCATTCAATGAAATTATATGATTTGCTGGATTATTTTTTGCATCTGAAGTTAATCTCACATGATGACACGGTCTGAGATGTAAGAGTGCTGATCTGGTGGCAGGTAATTTGCCTCTTATGGTTTTTACACAGCAGTTATTTTTATGGCGGCGCGCCTTAATGATAACTAGCCACTGCCGAAGTCACCCACCAGTCCAGTCTTAAGCAAATTGGGAAGCTAGCGTCAAAAGGCTCAATGTTGAGAAAATAAAAAACGGACTTTGATGTGGGCACTACAATACGCGAAGAAATCCCTGTAACTTTAGATTCTAAGTCGTTCTCTAATATTTCATTTGATCTAATACACCGGCAAAGATGACCAGCTCCAGCAAAACTGCGAAAGACCTCTATTTACTTAGGATTTATAACTTTTCTTAATATCACCATCAGTCGCTTTTGGAATTACATAATGGACATTGGAAATTTTAAAGTGCTGTAACTCTCGAATATGCAACCACAATAACCTTCATTATTTTCACAGCTTTTTTTTCGCAGATTTTTTAATATTTGTAAATGCTCTGGCCTAGTTAGTGATACAGCACGAACGTTGCATTTAACATGGTAAAAAACGCCGGATAAACATATTAGAGATAAAAAATGTTGACCTAGTTCAATAAGTTCCGCGCGGAAGAACTGTAACGATATGAAATGTTAAAAACAGCCTCTGTTCTGCGAACGCCATCCAATTTAATTTCAGCTCATAAATTGCTCTTTCGCTGTGTCAATATTGAGACTGTAAATGATCTGTCACGACAGCTCACACTCCACATAACGAACAAAATGTTTTTGTATCGCTTGCAAATTATATCACAGCCTGTTAACACCCGCGATTTTATTTCCACAGAGTTGTTTTGCACGTTTGTATTGTACTAGCTGCTCCCCGAGGTTCCCCATTTAATTTCAGATGCAGTGGGAATATGTGGAAACCCGTTTTTAGTGAGCATCGTTGCGGCAAGAGTAACTATGCCAAATTAGAAACCAATAAGACCTGTATAGTCAGCGATTTTAGAGGTTTCATTAAAGACTTCTTGTCCCTCTGTGTATGCCTCTCCATTACTGGAGGCCGTCAGTCCCTCAGATCTAGCCCGGTCTTTTGTGAATCATTACAGACTTATTACACATTACTCACTTGTGAAATAAAAAAAGAGCTTTTTGTCTCTTTACACACAGCCATACAGGACGATTAAAAACGTTATTTAATTGCCATGCGCAGGTCATGTTAATTCATCCAATATTTTTAATTTTTCAGCTTTTTAAAACATCAATAATTTTCATATATAGTCTTTACAATACATCGAATAATTTAAAGTGTCAGTGTATTTTTAATACATCGCAAATCTCATTGTTATGTTAAATTCAGACGATAGTCTAGTCATTGCGCAATCAGATGAACGCCAACAATAAGATGGCGGTGCCCGCAACGCTGCCTCGCGACGGAGTGGCGCCGTCTGCCCCTAAATAGCTATTGCACGTCTCAGCACTTAAAGCGCTGCAGTCTTGATAGAGCAAAGCTCTTCATCCGCACGTGCTGTGGAACACTATAAACTTGACTTTGACGTGAAATCTAGTAGGCTGCATAAAATTGACACTTCCGTGTAGGGTTACTGTGTTAGTTAGTGTTAGTTCCAGATATGTTACGTAAGAAATTTTAACCCATCATTGAAAATTCATATTGTAATTAAAAAGAGTACATAGATGATAAAAAGAATTAAAAAAGACTAAAGATGTGCTTCTCGGAATGGCCTTGAGAAGTGATAACTTAAAGAAATCTAAGTCGGACTATTCAATATTTAAATTGTTTGACCTTCAAAAACCTTAGATTGTTATTGAAATTGTCTGTATATAATTTAATATTAATTAACAACATTCATTCCTTTCACTATGCACTATATTAATAATTACTCACCATTCGAATTTATACAGATTAGCATTGCTTCTCTTAACACACCTACTCACTCATGCAATTGATCCACTTGTCAAAATTACCTCGTATTGCAAAACATTTCGTAATATTACACCATGATTTTCGGTATTTTTAAATATTGCCTCTATGAGTCCCAACATTCCAGTACTATGTCTTGTCACACAACTATCTATAGTCTAACAATATTAATATGATAATGCAAGAAAAGGTTATTTATTAATAATGTGCTCACTGTCAACGGTATATGTCTATCGCACACTGACACTGCGTAGAGAGAGAAGAAAGCGTCCGTCCGCATTACGGCTAGCGATGTTGGCGCTGGGTTAGAGTGAGAAAAGAGGGAAGTCAGATAAACTGGCGCCGTTAGGCGTCACGTGTCGAAGCGGCTTTCTTCCCTTAAAAGGTTATCGCTTCAAACATTATAGAGTTTAATACAATACAAGCCAAAAGTTTACTTTAGGCGCGTCTACATCGATATGCTCACGTTTGTTTATAAGCAACGACATTAATATGCACATACGAGTACAAACAATTTCACATTGTATAAAAGTCCCCCGTACTAACAGCAATAAATGAAGCGCGGTTAATAGAAAAATAATTTTTCATAGGACGTGGGGAACATTTGCCAACAACAAAACTCGAAGCGCAGTTCGATCGTTGGTGCGGCTCGAACGTTCCGCAGTAAGCGCTTTAAGTGCTTCACTTTATTATAGTTGAGTATTGTTTGTTCTGGCTGAATAGGTCGTCGCCCGCGGCCGCTAGGCTTGTGCCGACAGTCTATAAGCTTTTCCAAAAACGTGCTATGAAAATAACATGAAACTTTGTCAGTCGCCTGTTATTTTGTCGATGGTGAATTTTATTCCGCTCAATAGGGAGGTAAACTGAATAGGCGATCGGCAAAACAGACGAGGCCAAACTTATCATTTTGAGCTTGATTATTTGCTTGGTACAAATATTATGTTAATAAAAACCTTCATCTCGTCCGATCACACTTTTCGCAACGCTCTCGTCGCGTATTCACCAGCTTACTCCTCGAGTCAGGCGTATCTAAAGAAGTGTTACTTCAATAAATCTTGTGACTATTCAAATATTTCAGATAATTTATATCAATCAGATATTTTTTTCGTAGGCTACTTTTCTGCTGTTTCACTATTGCCCTGTGATAACTGTGAACTTGCACATTTTTTGCAATAACAATTTCTATTCATAAAAACGTTGCAGTAAAACATATGCTTATTAAACAATTTAAAACGTATATGCATGCTTATAAATTTAAGCAGTTTATCCTGTAACATCCCTAGCCGACGGGACGGCATGGAGGCGGGACTTTTTATCCTTCTAAGATTAATTTCTGTACTTATCCAGTTGCCAATTTTGCAATGCAATTTCGCTACTCCTTCCGTATTTATTTCGTTATTGCTTTATCTATTGTATATTACTTGACTGTAAACTCACTTGATAGTAAGGGATGATACATTTTAAAATGGCAGTGTCCTAATTTGGTAAAATGTAATTTCTCTTTTATAGTTACTGTACATCATTGCACCGGAACACAAATATTTTATTTGGCGGCGGCACTGTGCAGATAGCGTAGTAACTAGTCAGAGCCGAAATCTCAAACAATACAATTTTCTAAACTTGCCTTATCGAGGTGGTCGTCATTTTACTTAAGGAGATTTCACAGGAGACATGAAGACCATGTCGCAGGTAACTTCTTTTCGAAGGAGGAGACTAGGGGGAATAGAACGGTCGTAAGAGCTCTTATCCAGGGTCCAGGAGAGATTAATCACCGTTGCTCCAGTGCATAATGGGTTCTGCTGAGTTTTAAGTGGCTATTCTGTTTTATAACGAGTCTCACACACCCGACTAAAGGGTTTCTTACAGTTGGGGTTCGTAAACATATTTCCCAAAGAAAAAATAAGTTTTCGCTGCCGAATATCAAACCCAGGACATCTGTTACTCTATTGAAAGGGGTACCCTGGAGGCGAGACTTTTTTCTGTCAAGATTAATTTGTGCACTTAAACCGCTGCCAATTTTGCAATGGAATTTCAGTAGTTTTGTATTTGCTTAGTCCCGATGTGACTTTTATACAAAATACGGCGAAGGCGTTGTATTATTTCACGAGCTTTGTTCCCAGCTTGGCTTTCTTCCCGAGCTTTTCTTAAATAATCTTTGAATAAAAACCGTCTACGAGTCTGGCAGGTGAACTGTTAAGGTGACGATTTAAAAGACGCTTATGGAAAGTAATTATTTATAAAAAAAACCTACTATTTGAAGGATTACTTACTTTTATGTTACGACAAAAACAGCGTGGCAGCGAAAGAATTGCTTTAATCAGAATAAATTACAAATTATATTGTAACGATGGTAAAGAGATTCCCGACTGAGTTTATTGTGGGTTCCTCTCCGGACAGGGCGCGAGTGAACTCTTATCAGATGTACGTTTGAAAAAATATGTGAGAAACTTATTTTTGACGATTCAAAAGGGATTTCAAAAAAATTTTGAATTGGAATACCTTCTTACTGGCTGACCAGCGCAACTTTAAATATAAATAAAAATAGACAATTATTATATTTTATTTGTATGAGTTCTGCTGCCAACTAAGTTGCATAAGCACCAAATAAACGGCACCGTCCTTTGCGATACATGTTTAATGGTACGCAAACAAAGTTGCGCGGGTCAGCTAGTGTATTAGAAAAGTAAAAAACTTCATTAAGTAATTGCCAGTAACCGATTAGAAGTTATTTGATGAAATAAAACCTCTGCATATTTTTTTAGAAATATGAAGGTATTCACAAAAAATGTATATGACCTTTACTTAATGCTACGTTTAAGCGATAAGAGATTGGAAAGCTTTTACATAGATACGTCAATCATGTAGAGGTTTATAACAATTTTACACATCTGAGTAGTGATGCCAATACTTGTTTCCTTACCAGAGGTCCTGGGTTCGGTTTTTCGGGTTGCTTTGGCAAGTCTGGAATCACAGAAGGACGAAAAGTATTTTGGTTTGTCATCCTTGCACATTTTGAATAAAGATATCGAATCAAAGATAAATTCAAAACTACCAAAGGGACTTTCATGCGATTTTCACTCTAATTTGTAAACGTTTTGAGTAAATTATTTGAAACAATCGTTGAAAGTGACAGAAAAGATTACGCTGTCTGGGAGCTTTCATTGATAACGAACTCGTTAGAGGTATAAAACAACAATGTATAGTAGGATATTCCTCTATTATAGATCAAAAAAATCCCCGGTTATATATAAATCAATCTTTTAAGAATAACTTACTCTATTCATGAGATCGTCTTAGAAAGTTGTTCAGACGGATATATTAATAATCTTAATCCTCTTAAATACGTCAGTTATCTAAAGCAATTCGTGTACATTTAGTGTATTATCAATTTTCATCTTAAACTGTTTATTTTATTTAAGGTTAGCATAAATTCTGGTAGTGTAATAACTGTGGCATCTCGTACTTACATACTGTAGTTTCAACCCTCGGGAGAGTTACGAGAAGAGGGTCGATACGTACTTGGTGGTCCTCCGGGAACTGTACATAAATACAGCTTGTGCACAAAAAGCTAATTAACGTCTTACTAAATTTATACTATAAAAAGTATATACTAAGCTCGTGACCGAGATTTTGTCTACTTAAAATTACTACTATATTTTCATAAAGACGTTCTTGAGTTACAAAAGGACAAACAGACAGATAGACTGTATGTTTAAGGTTTGAGCTTAATTGTAATCCTGTGCGATTGTTATAAGAATCTTACCGCGTGTGGCGTCGACGAATGCTGACAGATTGCCGATGTTACAAGAAACAGTGTTCATTTGCTATATTATATTACCTAAATGTCTAGGGGCAGGGCTATGTCAAGTGTACAAGTGGTTGCTAGTCATAAATACATATTTCATCGGACAAGTTACGATTACATAACGTCTAAATAGTTGCCTTCTTGTAAGGCCAAGTTAATTCTTAATATATCATCGTAGCGGCTTATCTCTGGGGAGTGCTTCGTCTTGAATAATGCGGGCAACACTGTAAATAACAGACATTCATGGAGAATTCAGGAAGCATGGAGGGTACAATTTGTCCTGTGTACTTACTTTTATACTATTTTAGTTAAAGTGTTCACTTCGCGAGGAAAAGAGACGGATTAACGTGCATGTCGGCGCACGGGGCCCCCGGCGGAGGCAATCGATTAACTCATTTAAAGTAACTTTCAATATTCACTATTTAATCATTACAACAATATCGAAACAATTGCCTAAACACTGTTATCGCAATCGTACGACACGCAAGAGAATGATCTATAAGAATGCACTGTAAGAATGATCTCATAAACTACGAACCAGCCTATTTATAAGCACAGAGCTTGCACCTGCTACATCCTATAGGAATCACGACATCTGGTATAATGACATTAGTATCATGACTAACTATTAAATAATTAAACATTTAAATTAAAACACTAATGTATTTATTTTCGTGCTGTAAAGTGATCGCCTGGTGCTAGCCAACAAAGAGCCAGCAACTGTTTTAGTTATAACGTATATTTTATGAAACATAAATGATTTTATTTCAGTTCTTGTTCTGAATCTATTTAAAACATTGTGATCCGATTATGAAAGTGTGTAGGACGCATATGGATATTACTCGTCTATATTTTTATTGCTTTCGTTATCTGAGAAATAAAGGCTTAGCGTTGAAAACGGGATCACCCCGTCTGAGAAACAAGGACGTTAGTGGATTTTTGTAAGCCTCTTTACTGCAACAAATTTCAAAGTGCAAACATACAGACTGTGACTGGAGTAAAAATAATTCAACCGATATCCTGTCTCACTTCCCTGTTAATTGATCTGCATTGTTTTGATCCGGCTCGAAGGACCACTTAAACTGGTTTCATTCGGATAAATTCTGTGTGTATCACTTAATCAGATACAAAATAGGGATGCGTCTTCTTCAAGGGTACGGGATATATCAGTTTGATTATTTCTTGTAACACATGGTTCGGCTACAAGTTTTGCGCTATAGTAATCGGTGCGTTTCAGTATCAAGCCTTTAGCATGAAATATTCCAAAAACGTGTCCATGAAATTTGTCACATTAAAATTAACGCTTTTTGGAAGTTTTTACTTAAAGACCTAAGTTCCCTAAACGGGGCAGAGGAGGTCCATAGTGCTGCAACGCCACCGTATTCTATTTCGGGAGATGCTCTTCATCCAAGTCCACCTCAATACAGCTTTTTTTTACACCCGCTACCACAGACCGCCGCCCGGTTTGTCTGGATCGACCACGTTACCTTTTTCCTTAAGGGTCAAGTCCAGCCTGTTAGGGTATATGTATAGAGCCGCTTCTGAGAGAGTATAGCCTATCCTGGTCCATTAGCGGCGTAAGATTTCGTTCCCGGTTGAAGATCGCGGGATCTGTTCCAGAGGTCTTCATGTTTAATTTTGTCGAGCCAGAAAATTCCCAGAATTTGTATCAGGCAGCGGTTTATGAAGATCTGGATCTTCTGAGTAATGGTTTTCGTCACTCTCCACGTCTCACATCCATATAGGAGAATAGATTTTACGTCTGAGCGAAACATCTCGAATTTCACTCTTTGTGTCAATGGCCTAGATTGCCATATGAGTTTGAGTTGCTTAAAAGCTACCTTAGCCTTGGATATTCTTGACGCAACATCCTCTTCAGTTCCTCCAGATTGCGACACAATACTACCAAGGTAAGTAAACCGCTCTATTTTCTCCGAGCCCAGCATTAGCGGGGTTGTGTTCCTTCCTTCGGTAAGCATCTCTTGGGCTTGGCGTAGTTTGATGTTCAAGTCATTCTTTAACGCCACTTGTTTCAAGGCAATGAGCTTGGTGCGTTTGATGCGCGAACAGTGCGTTTTGCCAGTGATGTCATACGGTTCTCAGACATGGTCACTGACCATGGGCCTCATGCGGAAGCTCAGGGTGACTCAGCGTGCGATGGGGAGGGCTATGCTTGGAGTTTCTCTACGTGATCGAATCAGAAATGAGGACATCCGTACCAAAACCAGAGTCACCGGCATGGTCCTACGAATCGCGAACCTGAAGTGGCAATGGGCGGGGCACAGTCCGAAGGACCGATGGACGTTGGGGTCCGAAGGTGCTGGAGTGGAGACCGCGCACCGGACGGCGCATTGTAGGCAGACCCCCACAAGGTGGACCGACGACATCAAGAGGGTCGCCGGTAGCCGCTGGAGCTAGGCGGCACAAGATCGGCCCTTGTGGGAAACATTTTGCTAGACCTATGTCCAGCAGTGGACGTCCGTCGGTCGAAGCGACCTTGAAGTCCACAGACAGATTTGGTTTTATATCCAGTCGCCTCCTCGTCGCCGCCGGGGTTTTTGAAATTGCTGCAATTCCATAAGTACAACACAATTATGTACTTAAATGGCTAAAAGATAACGACAAGTGCAAATTATACCTTGTCTTTAGGAAGTGCACAGCAATTAAAAATCTAGACCTCTGTAACATTTTATAGACAAACAAATACATTTACGACGATTTAACAAAACAAAAATGAGGATATGATTCAAACTGGTTTTTGTTAAACGGGCCTTTTTGTTTAATAGATTTAAAACTACTATTGTTTAAATATATAATATAGTAAATAAGTAATACCATTGTAAGTTCCTGAAGGAGACATATTTTACTTATCATATACTGATTTCTCTTAATGCGGCGGCAATCCCGATATGACAAAAGCATGGTTATTTGTTTATTGTCATCGAACAAGATTTGCGTGTTATTTAAATAATTATATTTCAATATCACGTATACTAGTGCAGGTTATGTATAAATTTACAAAAACAAATAATTTACATAAATTCAAAAGTAAAAAACATAGATTAATATAAGTTAAACTAAAGATAGTAAGTAATTAAAAACAAAGATTTTTTTAAAAGGGTTTAAGGCAACGGATATACCGTTTATCTCCGATCCTTTATTTTCTACACTTTATATAGGTGTAAAAAGTTTATATTGTTGCAAAGATAACGCATTAATGTGACTTTGAACAACTTGTGTTCTCGATGAAGCTCTTTTGACGCCTAGATTTTTAATCAGAAACGGTGATAGTTTTTTAGGTCGGTAATCTTTAAACAGATTTTTGAAATTAAATTTGGGCTGTCAATATTACCATCAAAAATGTTGAAGAGAAATATCTGCGTAGCAACGCAACGACGATTATTAATAATGATATTTTGAAAAACTTTATCTTTCGTTGTAAGATGTCAGGTTCCACTTCATTTCCTGGTGAGCCGACAACAAACGTTTTTATAAAATTGTTTCCAAATGTTACAGCCATATTCTAAGATACTACGAATTTAAGCAAAGACACCAGTTTTAAAGCATGAATACAGTGGTTTTGCTCAATTTTAGTCAGTCCCAGAGGAATTTCTAAATGACCTTGTCCGGGGAAGGTCTACAACCTACAAAATATCAGCGTAAAATAGCAATAGTGTGGAAATACAAAAGCTAGAGGAGTTTGAGTAAAGAAAGACTCTATAAAACAATGTTAGCATTTCTTATTCGGCGTACTCGTTGACGTTGAAGTTATACATCTAACACCAAATGCTCGATTTCTGACTCATTTCTATATAAAAAAGATCCTGTCGACTCGTCCGAATGGAGTGCAAGTTCTAAAACAGCAATTTGGAGGTAGTTTTGATGCAGTTGGCGAAACTGCCGATCGGCGGCGCAATGCTCTCGCAGTCATTAGCCCAGCATTGTGCGCCGGTTCATTCCGTTGGTACTAAAGCGAATCAATTGCACTGTACGGTTGCAAATAATGTATACAACCAAATAGGTCTGTGGGCTTTGTCTCTGAATGTTTTTAAATCACTATAATCTATACACTTTCCTGCTTTAAACAAAACCTGCATGTCTCGGGTACTAGATCCAGAACAATATTGATGGTACCTCGGAACGATATGATAAGCATGTAATGTCTATGTCATTGGTAAACCGCAAGTTATCCGTCCGATAACATCAAAGTGTTCTCAAACGATGTGTTAAATAGCTTTAGGAGATAACGTCGCTCTATCGTACTCCATAATATAATTGGATAGGCTTTGTGCTTTGATTCTGTGTGTGCATTGACCTAAGATAGGTAGGACTAAAACAAACATGGATAAGATAAAAATTATGCCTATAATATTTACCCTGCCCAGTTAATGTTTAAGGTCTTGGCACTCGAAATAGTCGACGAGTTAATATAACCGGGACACAGTCCGGTTAAGTAGGTCTAATTTTAAGAAAGGGGTCAAACGCCGAATTTGACTTGGATGGGCAGCGTCCGGAAAATTAAGGAAGATCTTTTCTTTCCTAAACTCCTAAAGACTTCGACCTTACACATGGGTTCTATCAGGAAATTCAGTCTCATAGAGGGCGATGGAGAGCGCAACGCTGGAGTTTATCTATGCACTCAAATCAGATGTGAACCTTAGAAACACTATATAAATGCAAAATAGCCAAACGAGTTTATAAAATGACCGTTGTCCGGAATAATAATAATAATAATTTTTATTTCCACCACAAGGATCATATATGTACGTAGCAATAATCTTAGCGTAATGTTAATACTCTATCCTACTTAGAAGTAATTTTCCTAACCAGTGACAGCCTTTATTTGCCAGTACATGTTCCGTACAGCAATGGTTCCAGTAGTGGCAATCAAGTCTGCCAGCAAATGCATTTAGCTTACTGTTTGTGCTGCCCCAAACCCTGCGCACCAGGGATGCACACCGTTTGCGGATAGTAGTGTAGAAACAGTCTACCCGCTCCAGCGAACATACCTGAAGCGCTGCAGAAGCGAGGCAGCCCCATCAGAATCCTGAAAGCATTATTATATTGCACACGAAGGTCATTGCATTGCTTCCGTGTGTAGTCTTTGCTGCTCTGATGCTCTAAAAAGATGTACAAAAAGCTCTGACCTTTACTTTTATGTGGTGATGAAATGACGGATTCAGATCGGCAAAGTGTCGACAGATCACTGACTCTTCAGATGGGCAGACGAAATGAAGCTGAAAGCTATGTAATGAAGAACGCCATCGGTTCAAGCGAGCGATGCATTGGAAAAGCAACTTCCATTGTGATCATTTTATCAGAAAATACCGGAAATGAAAAGCCTACTCGTATAAATATCAACGAATAGTAAAAGATATGATAATAATAAAATAAATTGGCTCGCTAATGACGTGGCATGAAATATTATTTGAACTCTTCTTCACGGATCGTGAATTCGGGAGTCGGATAAATGAGCAGTCATTGTGTGAATTAATGACACGGAGTCAATTCGGCGGGTCATCGCCCCCGGCGGGGCCAACAAATTATTACTACAGCATTACAATCGAATCAAATCAAATCCTTTTTTAAAGTGCATTTGTTTCCGTCCATGTATCGCACGTTGCATTACAGCCCATGGCTTGCATCAGCTGACAATGTAGCATTTATATGTACGCTATTCTGATATTAATTTACGTTGAGTTACTTAAGTTCCCGTTCTCGCGGGTCATTTCCGGATGAAAAGTATACTGTCGCAACCATTGCTAATACTGCTTTCTGTTGTTGAATGCATTTTTTAAATCAATTCAGTCATCGTTCAGTTTATCCTCAAGAAGGAATTAAAGATTTTGAAATCAAATTAGACTTAGACTGACACAGGTACTGACTGGTCATGAGTGTTTCAGCCAGTATCTGTGTCGGATAGGGCGCGAGACGACAGCCCAGTGTTACCACTGCGGTGGGGAGTGCGACGACGCTCAGCACACACTTGCGGTCTGCCCTGCATGGGGTGTTGAGCAGCGTGCCTTAATAGACTGGATTGGCGAAGACCTCTCACTACCAACAGTAATTGCGGCCATGCTAACAAAATACCATGCTTGGAAGGCGATGGTCTCCTTTTGCGAAACCGTTTTAGTTAAAAAGGAGACCGCCGAGCGAGCGCGAGAGTGGGCCGATCCAACGTAGAACGGAGACGCAGGGGTGACACGGCCGCCTTGCAGTCGTTGATTTGATTTGAATGCTCCAGCCTTCAGTCTGGGGGGTTGCGAGCGGTGAGAGAGGGAGCTCCCACCGTTCCTTAGTATACAACCCCAAGAAGAATGTAGTTAAACGTGGCTTCAGGCTACATTGAAGTGAAAATGATCATGGGATGCGTAAGACATCGCACAAGGGAGAAACCAGATGAAAGTTCCTTGGAGAGCCTGATGTCGCCTTACATGTGCAGAGGGCCACCGAGGGGGTTTTAGTGGGTATAATCCTACATAAACTGGCCTTTCCCCCGAAAAAGCCGGGTATCTTTTGAAGATTTCCCCCCCGTCAAAAAAAAAGACCTTCAAGAAGGATATAGGCTAATCTTTTATTGCAAAAATAAGGCTTGATCGAGTTGAAATAGAGGATGAAACTTTAAAGGTGTCTAAGCCATGTTATAATAAAAATTACGGAAATAAGCAGGATTCACGTCGTAACCGAAGTCGCGTACAGAAGCTACTGATATTTTAAACGTGAAAGTTTAGACATTCAAATGTTTGTTCCTTAATCATGTAAAAGCTGAATTTTGTGGAAGTTGGTATAACTCAGATATTATGGAATTTTATGGTTCAAATAACCGGGCTTGACGAGTGCTATCATTACAGTCATACAGGTATCGCTACAGCAGCACTTGGTGGTCATTTAGCGAATAGTCTTTTAACTGTTTCTCTTTGAAGCCCTTTCTGAAATCGTCACAGACAAAGTCGCGGGCAGAAGGTACACCAATGAAATGACGTTCTAATGTTTCTCGTTTAGAGAAGCATCGATTTCAAATCCTCGGCCACTAAATTTCACTTTACAAAACTGCCGGGTTTGATTATTTTTACCCAATCTACGATTGGGCTTTTTGCTAAAGGAGAACATCGCTACAAAGCCTGCATATTCCGGAACTAAATCTCGGGTCTGTGTGGCGTGCCAACCCGCAGGAAAGCAGCGTGGTGGGTCTATGCTCTAAAAACTCTCTCTCATATGAGTGAGGAGGCTTGTACCCAGCTGTGGGACGTTGATGGGCTGCTACTTTGTTTTTATCAATTTTTATGACAAAAAAGGCCCGATGTAGCTGAGTTCAATAATAAAGTGCGGGTACATTTTTAAAGTCATGATTTAGAAAAATCGTCTTTTCCCGTCTGAAAAATACCAGCGAGGCTTTTAGAGGAAAGCTTTTATCTTTGAAACATAGGTTAGACGTTGCCCAGACTCGCTCACGTACGAATATACGAATTAAGCATAAAGATTTATTTGGCTGAAAATTTTCGTATCCGAGAAATAAACGTTAAGCAAGAAATAGTGATAAAGTTTCCTCCTTCCACATACAACAAATAACGGTCATAGCATGCATCTGTATTGCTTATACCGCTCTATTGTAATCTCAATTGATGGTATGTGATGATACAGTCTAAGAGGAATGGAAGTGCATTAATATGATAAAAAGCAAATTATGCAGTGTCTATAAAGAACCGTAGCGGAATACAACTCTTTTGCTTTGTCTTTCGAGATAAGGTGACGAGCGTAGTCACGGACGAAGCTTCTCACAAATCGAAACCTCGACAATTTAGACAATGAAATTTCCTACGTTTTCCCTATCGGTAATCGAACCCCGGACTTCTGCCAAGGAACCTGATACTCGCACTTTAATACTAGCGAGGCTGTAATAGTAGTTTTTGATTACTGACTGATTTCACTTGATGGTAAGTTATAACAGCTTAAAGCGCATAAACATGGTAAGAGGCATTTACCTCGTATGGTTTCTATACGGCGTCGTACGGGACCGCCAATTTTACCTAGGTCTTAGCTGGAAGGGTGGTAACTAGACATGGCTGAACCTTTCCACTATTCTAGAATGGAAAGTTCAACACCTTTTCAAAATTTGTCCTGCCTGGGTCTTTACATGGGACTCGAGTACTGCGCCTTACAAAATCCAGTAGAGCAATCGGAAAAATGTTTCTCTTACAACAATGCAAACTGTGCCGCAGTCGGGTGAATGAAAACTTAAAATGTCTCGGGGCACGTCCGAATTCCAAATCTCGGCTTATACTTCTTTTATCTACATGTACGTCTGTATGTGGGTGGCTATTCAGCTGCGAAATCACTGTACCTCAGCCTGAAACTTTTTGAAATAATATGAGCATACGTATAATAAAGTAACGGGTTATGTTCACTACTATACATTTACATCTACATCCATGGACTTAAGAACAAATTACCTTTCGGAATTTAAGGTATATGAAACCGTAAAATCCATTTTATGACCTTCGCTGCTCCTAATTCAGATATTAAGTGCTGCCAGACGTGTCACCAAGCATATTTAATTCTTTTGGTCTGGTGCGATGCTGTGTTTGAGGTAGATTACTTTTACTGGGTCAGACCACTTGCTATCACGTGAGATTATAATCAAGCGCTGTCAGCAATAATCTTAATCCAATTATTAAATATTGTATAATTTCATAAAGATCTGTCTGAAATGTCGTTTGTATTTGGCCCTAAAATACCAGTTTTGTCGTTACTGTATCGTGATCGAAAGCGGATGAGGTCTCATTTTGTTATATGGAACTTCATAAAGAATATAAAAAAAACCGGAAGGGTGACCGTTTCATTGTTCATATGTAATTGAAGGACAAATTCTTTTTTTAAACATTTTTACTGAAACCTGGATGAACATCCGCTCAGAACAGGCGGAAGGCTAAAGAATTGAAAAACAAATAAACATTGCATTAGATACAACTGGCTCGTCTGTTGGTTTATGGAAAGGACAATAGTCCATAATTTATATCAGCCATAGATACCTGTCCGCAATCGCACACATATCAACATTCGTATATCACCGTTGCCCCAGACGCCCATTACGCATATTTTCACATAACATATTGCCCAATTTTGTGCCAGCTTTTTGTTTTTCTTTTTGCCGTTTCGTTACTTATTACTCTGTAATAGCCTGGTGGGAATATGCGCGGGTGAGAACCAGAGCGACATAACTGTAAAAGACGTAAAGAGAAAAGGAAATATAAAATTGTCTTATAGTTACTACTGTTTGTTTCTTTGAAATAGATTCCAGAATATTTGCAACATATATCGAGGGTGTCATAAAGGCTTTGTTTATTGCCAATAGCACTCGACTCTAATTTCACGTGATCGTAAGTGATGGCATCATCTAAGATTATAGCATGGTATCATGCTGACAGATAATTTCCCTCTTAATTGTTTCTATACGGCATCATACCGGCCTACATTTTTTGCTTAGCGTCACATCTTTATGGTAGGGTGGTAGCCACGGCCGAAGCCTCCCCCCAGGCCAAATTCAAATAAAACGAAAATACAATTTCCTAAATTCGCCTTGCTTGTCATAAATCCTGCACCAGCGACTTTATCAAAATTTTATCTATGCTAGTAGGTTGGTAACTCACCATGGCCGAAGCCATTTAACTGTCAAGCAGCTATGCTAAATTTAGCGGCGCCTATGGCTTGCATCATCTATTTCACTTGCGTCCTGCTTTCGCGTAAGCATACTATGTTTTTATTGTCGTGAAATCTGCCAGCGAAGCATTATTATGTCAGCGAAGCTTTTCAGACGTATTATACAGGCTTTTTCCATTTTCCATTTTAAATGAAGGCAATGTAATTACCCGGCACATGCTGCGAGATCATGGGGAAAATTAAAGCAGACACGCACAAGTATTATGAACGTCATTATTACAATGCACGTATTAAATATTCTCTTTACGTGTGTTGAAACATAACTGTAAGGCCGTTGAAGGGAACAGGCATTAAAGCTAATTAATATCTGAGCGCAGCTGCCAGTCTTATACTTCGTAGAAATATGACCAATTTTAGGCTTTTTCTTTGGAATTTTGCTACATATGTAAGAATTATTCGTGGGAGAGATTTTTAGTTAATTGAAAGTGATATTGAAAGGAGAGTAAATGCAGGGAATATGGTAAATGGTGCTCTGTATGCTTTTATGAATAGCCAGATGGTGTCTCAAAGGGCTAGACTGGCTGTGCATGATGGAGTGTTGGTGCCAACACTTATGTATGGTAGTGAAAGTTGGGTATGGCAGAAGAAGCACAAAAGTAAAATAAATGCGGTAAAAATGAGTGAATTATAACTGAATGACAAAGTAAGAAATAGTGTGATAAGAGAAAGTTGTGGTATAAAAGATGTAGTGACTAAAATTGACAAAGGTATGATTAGATGGTTTGGGCGCGTAGAGGGAATGAACGAAAGGAGACTGACAAAAAGGATTTATGAGTCAAGAGTGAATGAGAAAGTTGGAAGGGGAAGACCAAGGCGAACGTTCCTGGACCAAATCCAGGACATTTTAAATAGGGGCCAGGTCAAGAGTACTCTAAGCCGACGAACTTGTATGAAAGGTTTAATGGGAATGAAAGAAGCGAAGGAGATATGCAAGGGTCGTGGCAAGTGGAAAGACGTGGTCTCTGCCTACCCCGAAGGGAAGGAGGCGTGATACTATGTGTGTATGTAGAGATTTTTAATGACTCGAATATATCATGTCTACGGGCAAATGTTTCTTTACAAATAAATGACCGACTCCGACTATCAACAGTTGAAACCGGTGTTAAAATTGAAGTTTTAATCCATAATTTCACTATGCGCTAATAGTAATTGCGCTAAGTAGTAGTAGGCTTTGCGGAGCAACAATTGTTAAAATCTAGAACGATTGAAGTCTATAGTATAAAAATTATCTTTAGACTGCTTGTTTGTAATATTGAAACTCTAAGCGGGCTTTATTATGATAGGCACAGATGACCATGATTATTAGAATATGTAATGAAATTAATAGCTTTATTTGTAGTATCAAAAACATCTTAGATATCAATATGTATCATGAAAATGAAGTGTCTGTCTATAACATTAAAACTATAATTGCACTAAATTATAGTGCGCCCTTTTGGCCTACTATTATTATTATCTCCAATAATAACAAAAAAAGTTAATAAATCATAAAAGTAATAAATCATAAAAGGCTTCGAAAGTTTAAGTGCCTGTCTTTATGTTGTGTACAATTGCATATGGTTTGGGAGAAGAGAACCACCTTGCTTTAATTAATAAGTGAATTTCATTTATTCTGTGCGTCTCACGTTAACAGAATATCTGTTGTTCGCTTTTTGGTATCACAAATAAGAGATGGACAGCGTATCTGGATGGCGCTTTTGATCCCGGAGGTGGTGCGAACATCATTATGATAAAATTGTAGTTGGACTAAATTATCATTTTCGCTAAATTATGATACGCTCTGTGACCCACAATTGTCGGCTGACATAATGTCATTATTGTCGTATTATGCTGGTGCTGTGTAGGGGTACTTCCCCGGTTGAGCCAACTTCAACAGCAGTAGTTAGTGACTGACTACAGGTAGCTGTAAATGCAAATATTAAATTATGAAAGTTTATTACGGTCGGTCCTGTATCACCAACTAATCAGCATCGTTTGTCCCGTGTGGGTTTAGTGTATAACTTAGTATTTGAGTTAATCACACGGTCCCATGACGATCGCACTGGAATAAACAGAGGGCCTGGGTGACATATAATGTAGTCTATCTATTTCTGTGTCTCAGCTGTCTCAGCTAAGGCAAGCTACAACTTAAGGGATCTTACAAAAGCGATATTATTCTGCGTTGAAATATGTCTATTCCTGGTAATTTACCTCGTAAACGTCTTTGTTGGTAGGATGGTGACTAGCCACGGTCGCAGCCATTCTCCAGTCCGTACTCATACAAATTAGCATAGAATTTCTTAAATCCACTATCCATTTTTAAACTTTCTTAAGCAACATCGTCAATATTGATGAATTTAGTAATGCATTTGACATCGATGCAGACGAAATCTCATGAAAGAGCCAGTACTATAATCATTTCCATTCCAGCAATATTGATGTCAATATTTGTAGGTTATCGGGGCGAGATACTTCGCTCTATGACCTACGGGAAAGGGTTCGTCGGGGATCGGTTAAGCCCTTTTCAAATACAAATACGTCTATGACGTCATGTATGCCAACTGTGACGTCACTGACAAGTTGGTTATAATAAACATTGTGCAACAGTAATTTCTTACGCTCTCTCTGCCACCATTTCCAAATTGTTTGCCTGCCTATCTGTTTGTACGGGTGGCTCGTAAAATTGATATACATAAATGTAAGCGATTTACCAATCGCTCACTTATGAAGTGAATTTTCCGAAGTTACAGGTCCTATTGGGTTGTACTTGTTACAGTCATTTTTTTCACAGTTGACAGGTGTCAACAATAAAAGTTCAAGCTTAACAGTACGTATGAGGTGCGCAGCGAGCTCATTCATAAAATTTCGTAATGGCCGCGGCATTACAATGGCGTCCGTTAATAAGACAGAATATTTCATTAATTGCATTCCGCGAAAAGGAATGGAGCTTCGCTGGAATAACTTTCATAAAACTCTATAACAAGAGATTTCATTACCCACAATTTCCTTTGTACTCATCTACTAGTTGCTATTTTCGTGTTAAATTTATTCTAGCCAAAGCCGAGGCAAAGTGTATTGATTTAGAGCAAGACTAATGTATTCTTTTATTGTTAACAGTTTGCTCAACACTAGTCTCGGTGATAAGTGATAATACTGTCTAAGATAGGACCGTGATAATTTGGTTTCTACACTGCATCGCAGAATGCATAGTTTTCGTTTGGCAGCACATATTTGCTGGAAGGGTGGTAACTAGCCACGGCCGAAGCCTCTCGCCAGTGCAATCTCAGATAAATTAAAAAATGTAATACCCTAAATTGAGTGACGACAGCAAGACCGCCAAAAGGTTAACTATATATTGCTTTTGTAAAGGTAATGTAATACGACGACGATAATAGAGACGAATGCGCGTGTCATCTTCGGATGTCTCAGTTAAGGATGATGAAGGTTTTGGTACTGCAAAGTCTCCTTCTTCGCCATGTCCTGCACTTCTAACCCTACGAGTTTATACGAGGCAAATAACATGCTATAAAGATCACTACTAGACCTTATCACTCATAGGAGAGAGGTCTTTTAGAGGATACATCCAAGGTAGCCAGGCCGGCTACACATACCCCAGAATCACTGCCGTAATATGTAAATTGCCTCACCATGTTTTTCACAACCGGAAAGCACAATGATGGATTGGAAGGCACAATCAAACACGTCAGTTACTTTTTATAAAGAGATAATTACTATCAGCTGAGAATTCGAATTCGCAAATATTCTGAACGAGAATCCAAGGGTCACACCACTCGGTCATCGTGGCTGGTCATGTAAAAATTATTCCTAATCTCATGGTAGTTTTAATAAAGGATTATATTACAACGCAACCGGATAAGGCTTATTAAATAGCTCCAAACGTCAAAGTGGAATAAGGTCGAATGTCAACCGCCTCGTGTCAGAACTGATAACACTTCAAAGCCAGTTCAAATAATGGCCGGCCCCTGATTAAAACGGAACTCATGACATGAAAGGAATGAAGTACACCAAATTCATAATATACGAGAGACTTTTCAAATCGTCAGCAGTTTGTTGCGAGAATTCGGTCGCCAACCGGTACAGGTTTCGATTCGAGGAGATTACCACATCCCTTACATGGAGATTATAAATCCTTTATGTGTCAAAAGGTGGTAGCTATCATATGTGACTGATTCAAGTGGAGCACTTGCAAGTTGTAATACATATTATGATAAAATGCTGACATCTATACAAAATGAATGCAACGGTGACAATTGAGTAAGCATCGGAAACAGCTATGCAATGCTCGAATGGCATGTTTTAAATTTGACAAAGGATTTTTTGCGAATTATATTATCCCGTAAATATTATACATGTGTAGTTTCTGCAGATAGATTACGTGCTAACAAATAAACATATCTTCAATTTATAGAATAAGTTGTGGAATAGCATGTTTTTTAACCGACTTCAAAAAAAGGAGAAGGTTATCAATTCGTTTGTATTTTTTTTTATGTTTGTTACCTCATATCTCCCGACTGGGTGGACCGATCTTGATGATTTTTTTCATATAAAAGGTGGTGCTCGTCATAGGGTCCCATTTTTTTAATCCAGTTCTGATGGTGGCATCCATGAGAAAACCGGATAAGTGTTAAATTTGCATTAAGCACGTGCGCGACGAATGGACGAATCACTCAAGATCACGCCAACTGATTTCGATGATTTTTTTTATTGGAAAGGATATACTTGAAGGGTTGTTTGGGATAGTTTGGTTAGGTTCTGATGATGGAATCCATGACAAAGTGATGAAACTCTTCAATTGTTATGAGCAAATTAACTTAATACTCGACAGAATCTGCTATAGGCTATCCAGAAATTTGAGTTGCCTACCGTAACTTCGGTATGTTCAAGTGCTAGTCGTAGTCAAATATGAAGATCAATGGATCTCCTCAACGGCTTACAGTAAGGGTGCGGTTTAAGGCAGAAAATATAAGTGTCTGTAATCAAATAGCAATGAGCTTACGTTTGTTGCTACATTGCAACACGTTTTTAGGTGTACACATATTGAGACAAATTTGCTAGTTTACTTCAGATTTTCTAAAAATCAAAAAATAAATAAAAATTTTAACAAAAAATTAATATATTTGTAAGTTTGTTTTGAAGGCGGTTCTTTTTTGTTATTTTTTTTTTAATATCCCTTTAATATTACCGTTTCCGGCGTACAAATTGTATTATAAGTTGCTCAATATCTACATGTCAAGTAGAGGGTAGGTCGAAAGAATCACTTTATCTATGGGNAACTGTACGCCAGCATCGGTAGTCGAGCGACCTCGAGTAAAGCCAAATTGCTTATTATGTAATAAATTATATTTTTTGAAATGTTTTAGCAACTGGTTCAACATTATTTTCTCAAATATTTTACTAAAGGTTGGGAGAACCGATATTGGCCTAAAGTTACTAGGGTTCGAAGTACTGCCTGACTTAAAAATCGGTATTATTTTGCTGTACTTCATTAAGTCAGTCATTATACATGTAGAGTTTCTGCAGATAGATTACGTGCTAACATATAAACATATCTTCAATTTATATAATAAGTTGTGGAATAGAATGTTTTTTAACCGACTTCACAGAAAGGAGGAGGTTATCAATTCGTCTGTATTTTTTTTATGTTTGTTACCTCATATCTCCGGACGGAGTGGACATATCTTGATGATTTTTTTTAAATGAAAGGTGGTGCTCCTCATAAGGTCTCATTTCTTTAAAATCCAGTTCTGATGATGGCATCCATGAGAAAACCGGATTAGTGTTAAATTTGCATTAAGCATGTGCGCGACAAATAGACGAATAACTCAAGATCACGCCAACCGATTTCGAAGATTCTTTTTTTATTAGAAAGAATATACTCCAAGGGTTGTTTTGTGATAGTTTGGTTAGATTCTGATGATGGAGTCCATGACAAATTGACGGATCTCATCAATTCTTAGGAGCAAATGAGCGATACTCGTCAGAATCTTCTATAGGCTATCCAGATATTTGAGTTGACTACCATAACTTCAAGTGCCAGTCGTAGTTAAATATGAAGGTCAATGGATCTCTTCAACGGCTTACAGTAAGGATGCGGTTTGAGGCAGAAAATATAAGTATCTGTAATCAAATAGCAATGAGCTTATGTTTGTTGCTGCATTGCGACACTTTTACTTAAGATTCACTAAAAATAAAAAAATAATTATAAATTTTAACAAAAAAAGAACCGCCTTCAAAACAGACTTACAAATATATTAATATGCTCTAAAAAGTAAGAAGAAGAGACGCGGGAGCTGGCAAGTGGACACCCGGGAACATCTACCTTATACTCCGAATATAAGAATACGAAGAACACTATAAAAGAATACGTTATTATTTCTTACTTTTTTAAATATCCATTTAATACTACCGTTTCCGGCGTACACATTTTATTATAAGTTGCCCAATATCCACATATCAAGTAGAGGGTCGGTCGAAAGAATCACTTTATCTATCGGTGAAAATCCCATGAAATCCCGTTCAACACTGTTACAAACAGAAAGACCCAGCCGAGGACTTTGTTGTATAATATTTAAGGAAGTGTAGATTTCATAATTGGCCTGTAAGTCTATAAGAAAAGCAATAATATCATGTCGTATCTTTAAACTATCTCACAAGTAAGGCATTATTATTTTTACCTACAATTGAAATGTCGCATTGACTCTTTTGACGTTTTTCCTTCATCTCTCGACCTTCGTGACTTCGGTCCGAACCATCTAAAAGGCGAGAGACAAATAAATTTAGAAACAAATATAATTAGCTAAAGGAAAATGTTTTTCCTGTCTATCATTCAATTAATTTGTACGTCCTTATTTTCCTGACAAAATTTCCGTTTTCGTCTTTCTTTCGTTCGCATTATAACAATTCCGGAGTATATAAAACTAGCTCTTGAAGGCTCATGAAGAAGGCTGGCGCGTTGAGCAGATTTCGGCTCAACGTCGGCAAGCCGCGGGTAGGGTGCCGTCGCTTGTGCGCAGCGAGCCGTGGCAGTTAGGATCGTCCGAGGATACCGTACCATATCCTGGGAGGCGGGATGCGTAATAGCGAGTACCGTCCCCTGGGAGCTGGACGCGCAAGTACTCTAGGACGTAAATTGGCGGAGGGCGGACGCTCGTCAGAGAGGTGACCCCCGTTCGCCAGGGGACGAAAGGGACTGGCTGCGTTAGGCGCAGTCGGTCTTACAAACTGAGTGGCGGGACCGATTGAGAGAACCGAGCGTTGGGCGGTCGACGATCGTGTCTCCGCTCCTTGGTTTGTTGTTGTCTCGTGATCACTTTCCACAGATCCTCTCTGGGCACGGGTGCTTCTGGCGGTTATCTATGCCGAATGACCCGTATGGAGCTCACTGAGGAATGCCACGAGTGTGGATCCGCCGCTGACACGGCGGAGCATACTCTTGCGGTGTGCCGCAGTTGGGATAAGCAGAGATCTGCCTTAGTAGCCGTATTAGGGTCGACCGACCTGTCTCTGCCCACCGTCGTGAGAGCGATGGTGGAGTGGAGGGAGTGTTGGAATGCGGTGGCTTCCTTTAGCGACGAGGTGATGGCGTCGGGAGGCGAATCCCGCCGCCTACGCCCTCCGTCGTAGGCGCCCGGGGCCACAACGCGCGGCTCACGACTCCCGTCTTCCCCCTTAGAACTAGCCTCTGGTATGGCGGATCAAGGTAGGGCTATCTAGACAAATCAGATGATTCTGATCATTATTGTAACTCCACCTAATGATAAGTGATGGTATAGACTACGATGGAAGCGCGCTAACCTAGCAAAGGTAATTTATCTTTTATGGTTTCTACACAGCGTCGTGCCGGAACGACACGTCTTTGCTGTTAGGGTGCTAACTAGCCACGCCCGAAGCCTCCCGCCAGTCCAAACGCACCCAAATTAGAAAATACAATTTCCTAAATTTACCAGGAGTCGTCGAGTAGTCGCATCGTTACACCAGCGCGGTCGTCGTAAATGTTACAATAAGAAACCTTAAAATTTACGTAAGTAACTGTATCAAAACGAAGAGAATATAATATGGTAATCCACCATTATTGCGGGCAACGACCCACCAGGATGACTCCAACCATCCCTAATCCATACAATGACGGTACATTTATTCACCCAAATTCACGATCCATAAACACGATTCATATTTAATGCCAAGTCATAAGCATATTCCCTCAATAAATATTTCTTGGCATTACATCGCTCCAGCTCCGCTGGCTTCGTCTTAAACTTGCCTTTTCAAGTATGCATTTGAAACATTTCTTTATAATTGTAAAGCAAAGACTTTTGCTGCGTTTCTGTCTGTATGTGCGCAAAAACTCGAAGGTTACTAAACGTATTTTCATGAAACTTTCACCAATAGATAGAGCGATTCTGTACATATATTTTTATACGTAAAAAGTAAGTAGCAGCCCTTTTTACGTCCCACTGCTGGGCACAGGCCTCCTCACTTCAAGGAGCGAGGGTTTTTAGAGCATAGACCCACCACGCTGCTCCACTGCGGATTGGCAGGCATAGTACATAAGTGTACTCTCTATTCCTTCACTCTCATATTCCGACGTGACGGCAATCCGATACGACCGAAGAGAGATCAGGCGCAGGACCGACGGCTTAACGTGCTCTCCGAGGCACGGGGGTGGATCACACCGCCAACTTCCCAACTTCGGGCAAATATTGAGAAAATCTTAATAGAAAACTCAATATTGATTTTTGAATTGGCCCGACCCGGGACTCGAACCCAGGACCTCATGTCTGTAGTCGAACATGCTAACCACTAGACCAATGAGGCAGTCAGAGAGCAGAGCAATTTTTATACGTATCGTGTGTAAATTATTTGAAATGTTATAATAATTGCTATGCACATCATAACAGGCTGCACCGGACCCCTCACAGTCATGTCAAGGGCTTATTTTGCCACAGGACCCTCCTACCGTTTATGACTTCCAGATTATCACATTCACACCAATTTGTACCGAACCCCTCACAGTCACGTCAAGAGCGTTTATTGCTACTAGACTTCTGCCGTGTACGACTTCTAGATTTAAGTACGATCATTACAATTCATCATGTTAGTGCAATCAATAATTCATGAATCCAATATTATTCACTATAATACATTTAAAACTTGAATTTAATCTTTTATGGAAATCTGAGCCTCATCACCATTGTTATTATTATCATCCCGATTAAAATTATTGCTATCTTCATCATCTGATGTATTATCACTCTCATCATCATTTATAGTTATCCACGGCTGTATGTGATCTGCTGACCAAATGTTGGAGTATTTGCCCCGGATTATGTTTGACCCAGGAGTGCTAGAGATTTCATATCTATCATTTCCCAAAATGTTAGTTACTTTAAAAGGACCTGTATATTTCGATAAAAGTTTATGACTTCTACCATCATTAGGTTGTGCATTTTTTCAAGATTTTCACGAGGTCACCTATTTTATATAATTAACCTTTCCTTTACTGTTAAATCTCTCTTTTTGTTGACTTTGATCTTTATTTATATACTCATTGATTTCCAGTCTTATTTCTTCAGTATTGGCCAAACAATGATAGAAACTAGGCTTTCTATTCTTGTTTGGCCAAAGATACTTCCACCTTTAATTCAGGGTCTTTTGCAAAAATACGCTTCGGCTGGGGTTTTGCCTATGTCTTTGTTTAGAGTATTATTGAGGTTCCACTGTATTTTTCCCACAATCTGATCCCATTTTCTTTCTCCAACATTGCCAGTATAAGTATTGATTGTCTTGGAAAGATTTTACAAATGGACCCAAATGTGGATTGTATGAAAAGGAATATCTATTTTTGGTATACCATATAAAAACCCTTCTTTCGGACCAGTCGGTTCTTTTCCAAAAGCGCAATGTAAACAAGATTTAATATATTTAGTAACGAATTTTTTTTATTTTTGTAAACCAAAAATCTCTTTTATTTTCTCTAACGTCTTGTACACAGAAAAGTTAAATGTTATCGTGAATACGTTGACAAATCTGCCATCTCATCATCTTTAGGAACAACCCATTTAAGATCATTCCCTATTTTACGGTATAATCGGTTATTATTAAGGACAAAATGTTGCTTTATGTCAACTATATCTTTATATTAGCGCAGAACGAATTTGACTTATTTTGGGATCGCTTAGTTGAAAACCGAGAAGCCAATCATTTTCAGAAATTTGCAGTATACGCGCAATATGTTGATTTTTACCTTCGTCACTAGTAGATGGCAGTGGATTTTTACTGAGCGCGTCTGCATGTAGCATAACATGCCCAGGTCTATATTCTATTGAAAAATCGTATACTCGAAAGGCTATCCACCAGCGGGCTACTCGGGGTATTATATCTCTTTTTGCAAAAGAAGTTCGCAAGGCATTGCAGTCAATAATTATAGAGAATGGCCTTTCTAACAAATAAGACTAAATCTACTTGATGAGGCATCCACAGCGAGAGTTTCCAATTCATATGCATGTAATTTTTCTTCGTCGATAGTAGTTTTACTGCTAAAATACGCTACGGGTTTCGAGAGTGTATTACAGGTTTTTCTTTGCAAAAGTATACCTCCAAACCCAATTTTTGACGCGTCACTATGAAGTTTAGTAATATATTCGGGATTATACATGGAAAGAATTAGGCGCTGAGTTAACTTTTCTTTTAACATTAAAAAGGCTTTGGTTGTTCCCATTTCCAGGGGTTATTTTGTCTTGTAAGTCAGGTATTAAGTTAATTGTCTAACTATTGTAGCAAATTGTTTAATAAATTTTCTAAAATAGCTTGTCAATCTCATAAATTGGCGTATTTCATGGACATTTTTCGGTTCGGGAAACGAGATCACGGCATCAATTTTTGTCGTACCAGGTCGGATCCCCTCAGCGGAAATTTCAAACCCTAAATAATTAATTGTAGCATCAAAAAAACGAAACTTTTTCATATTTAAGGTGAGACCGGCCTCTTATGACAATTTGAATGTTTCTTCGAGTTTTAAACAGACATTAAAATTTTTGCCAGAAATAAGTAGGTCGTCCATATATATGCTATGGCACATTTCTCACGCGACTTTCCTATCATTATGTTAACAACTCTTTGAAAAACCGCTGGACAATTGGCTAAGCCGAATGGTGCACGTTTAAATTGGCAAAGCCCATCCGGAGTTATGAAAGAAGTTAAATGTCTGCATTCTTTCTTAACTGCTATTTGATAATAGGCGCTGGCCATATCAAGACTAATAAAATATGAATTTCAGCTGAGGAGGTCAATTTGGTCATCAATACGTAATGGATAAAGATCTCTAAATTTATTGCGCATTGCACAATGGTTTAAAGAGTATGGCATAAAAGTAAACCCATCTAAATTTCAAGCTATAATAGTAGGTAGTTCCCGTGAAATAGCTAAGGTTCGCACGCAGTCAAATATACTCTCTTTAGTTTTTAACCATAACATTATACCTGTCTCGGACACTGTTAAAGACCTCGGTATCTTTATCGACTCTTCTTTGAAGGTTTCATGCAACTTTGCATTCCATTAAACGACTGAAAAACTTCCTTCCGGTAAAAGCTAAAACACAACTGGTAAATTTATTTTTATTTTTTATTTATTTATCATCAAGACATACAGTATTGTTCTTACAAATAATGATCGATGACTACTGAACTAGTATAAACTGTGTTTCAGTAGTCATCACCTTCCTAATGTACTATCAATTACAATCAACCGCACATCTTTATGTATGTTAAGATAAACATTTTTTTTTNACCAAAAATCTCTTTTTATTTTCCTTAACATCTTGTCCACAGAAAAGTGACCGATGTCATCGTGAATACGTTGACAAATCTGCCATCTCGCGTCTTTAGGAACAACCCATTTAAGATCATTCCCTATTTTGCGGTATAATCGGTTGTTTTTAAGTACAAAATTTTGCTTTATGTCAACTATATCTTTAAATTTAGCGCAGAACGAATACGACTTATTTTGGGATCGCTTAGTTGAAAACCGAAAAGCCAATCATTTTCAGAAATTTGCAGTACGAGTATACGAGCAATATGTTAATTTTTATCTTCATCACTAGTAGATGGCAGTGGATTTCTACTGAGCGCGTCTACATGTAGCATAACATACCCAGGTCTATATTCTATTGAAAAATCGTGTACTTGAAAGGCTATCCACCAGCGGGCTACTCGGGGTATTATATCTCTTTTTGCAAAAGAAGTTCGCAAGGCATTGCAGTCAGTAATTACAGAGAATGGCCTTTCTAAGACATAGACTCTAAATCTACTTAATGAGGCAACCACTGCGAGAGTTTCCAATTCATATGCATGTCATTTTTCTTCGTCTATAGCAGTTTTACTGCTAAAATATGCTACTGGTTTCAAGAGTGTATTACAGGTTTTTCTTTGCAAAAGTATACCTCCAAGCCCAATTTTTGAAGCGTCACTACGAAGTTTAGTAACATATTCGGGATTATACATGGCAAGAATTGGGCGCTGAGTTAACTTTTCTTTTAACATTTAAAAGGCTATGGTTGTTTCCATTTCCAGGGGTTATTTTGTCTTGTAAGTCAGGTATTAAGTTAATTGTCTAACTATTGTAGCAAATTGTTTAATAAATTTTCTAAAATAGCTTGCCAATCTCATAAATTGGCGTATTTCATGGACATTTTTCGGTTCGGGAAACGAGATCACGGCATCAATTTTTGTCGTACCAGGTGGACCCCTTCAGCGGAAATTCCAAACCCTAAATAATTAATTGTAGTATCAAAAAAATGTCACTTTTTCATATTTAAGGTGAGACCGGCCTCTTGTGACAATTTTAAAGTTCCCTCGAGTTTTAAAGTCATTAAAATTTTTGCCAGAAATAAGTAGGTCCTCCATATAAGCTATGGCACATTTTTCACGCGAAAGCAGTTAAATGTCTGCATTCCTTCTTAACTGGTATTTGATAATAGCCGCTGGCCATATCAAGACTAATAAAATATGAATTTCCGCTGAGGAGGTCAATTTGGTCATCAATACGTAATGGATAAAGATCTCTAATGGTCTTTCGGTTAAGTGCTCTATAGTCCACACACAGTCGATACCAGCCTGTTTTTTTTTAAACTAAAATTATTGGACTAGCGTAAGCGAAATCAGATTCTTCAATAATATTATTTTCTTCCAACTCTTTTACAATATCACGGATTATTTCCTTTTCAGAGTAACTCAATCACTATGTACGATAAGCAATGCAGTGGGGGTATTGTCATTAGCTCGAATACGTTACCCCTTATTCCGTAGTTGTGCATTTTGTGAAGTAATATGTTACGTTCTACGCAATCAAATGCTTTCTTTAAGTCCATAAAAAGCGCACAAGTATCAAAAATTTTATCAACACTAATTCCTATACAATATATAATATAATACTATAAATATGGCTACATGTATATATATATATATATATATATATATATATATATATATATATTAGATACACACACGTGTATCGTGAATATCTTAACGTGATTTACATTACAATGTAATGTAAATCAAATGATCTAATCAATAAATACGTGATTTACATTCACGATATTTATTGATTAGATCATAGGCTATTTTTCACAATCGGACAAATCGGTATTAATAAATATGTCGTCATGGTTAAATGGTTCTAAGGTTTTAGTGAAAAGACAGCGTAAAATTTCTTTCGATAAATTTAACGTCGGACTATCGCAATCAATTGGCATAGCGCGGGAAATTACAGAGTCTTAGGTAAAATAAAGTCGTTGTTGATCTTTAGCACGAGACAAGTTCAGTATTAATAAGTTACATTTGCCATTTTTAATTCGATAAATACCTTCTTGAATAGAGTACTCTTACCAGGAAAGTACACATCAGTATCTTGCAAATCGCTATTATAACAATCCATTTATCCATAAATCCATATTATTGATTTCAGTATACGCTAATGCAATTAATTTAATAATTCGACAATGGGAATTCTCTCTATCAATACCAGGAAGCTCAGGTGTTGCATTGGAGTACAAAATGTTCAATGAATTTTCAGTTTTTGTAGTAACTACATGGGGTAGTTCAGGAAAATTATGACCAATCAGTAAGGGTACGTGTAAATGTTGACTATCGATTACGTATGCGCTAACACTGGCTTCAACCGAATCAATACAAACTGAGAATGCAGTTTTACCAATTATTGGAATGATTGTATCAGCTACACCTCGGATAGAGGGAATATATTCTTTTGACAATGTCAAACCTAACATTTTTCTAAAGTTTCTTTTGTCATAAGTGAGCGGTCACTGCCAAGATCGATAAAACACTCAATCGAAATACCTTTATTAATTATTGCTTCTTTATAGTATTTAAGGTTAATCGAGTTTTTACTATCTGCGTACATAACACGTTTTTCATTCATTTTCGCGTTCTTTTTTAAGTAACAATTATTAATAGTGAGACCGAAACATTTACAATCTCCTCATTTAATAACAGGTTTTGGACATTGCTGCACTCTGTGCCCAGTGTCTTTACAGTTGAAAAAACTTAACGCGGCTTGTTTTTTTTGGGAAAGAGTGCCACGACATTGTGACGCACGATGGCCCGGCTCATTACATCGATTACAATTAATGATTGCGCGGTATTTATTTGAGTTTGAATTTGGTTGAATACCTTTTTGTTCTTTATATACATATTTTAAAAATTCAAACATATCTCCTGGTTCGGTAAACCGGCCTGACGATGCGCCAGCGCGCGCCATTCTATCATCTATACCATGAATAATACAATCTACGGCCCTTTTTCCCGAAATGTCGCACTCGTTAAGTAACATCATTTTTCGTAATAATATTCGTCTAAATTTTAAACGTCGCTCGAGCATTTCTGATTAAAGTAGACCGTAGTTAGTCTTGGTAGGGAATGCTTTACGTAGAAACCTACCAATTA
Source organism: Elymnias hypermnestra (assembly GCA_015832385.1). NCBI lineage: Eukaryota > Metazoa > Arthropoda > Insecta > Lepidoptera > Nymphalidae > Elymnias > Elymnias hypermnestra. The sequence continues at coordinate 88,753 of JACTOM010000879.1, read as the reverse complement.
TGTAGTACAGGTATTTAGCTATGATACCACTTTTTCGCGTTGCCTACAAGTTTCGGCAATGCATAATGCATAACATGAGTTTCATCCCAGTGATAAATTTTCGCACATTCGTCTACCTTTGATAACCACAACTCAATATTATTTGTATTGGTATTAATGGATGATGACAAGCCAGGTCTCATTAAAGTTTTCAACACATTAATAAAATTTTAGAGTCGCTCAGTAATTTGCGGGTTAAGTAATACTATTCTCAAATTCTTCATTATTATATTACGTACTTTGAATGACTTAAAACACAATACTATCGTTGATACAAACTAAGAACTGTCACTAGGCGAATATTACTTCATTCTCCCGTGCTGTTCCTCTTATATCAAACGCCCCACTCAAAATAATTACTCCACTCAAAAATAATAAATCGACCAATGACAGTCGTCGTGTTTAAACACGACTGTTTAAACACGACGACTTACTACGCTAAGCCGGATGTAGTGTACGTAAACGTTTCACTGATATAAAGACCTCAGCGTAATAAACAAATATAGTAATTTAATAGCAAACCACAAATAAAATAATCATGATCGCTAACAAAAGTCATTGAAATTTATCAAGGGCGATACATTATTGAAATTGCACTGACCTGATGTTCCCGGCCCCAGAGCTTGATAACTGGCGACAGAAGCCTCGGCAGCAGCCAGCGCTGGTTGCGCCTTAACCTCCGCGGTGGTAGGGTGTTGTTTCAGTAACGCAGCTTGGCGCTTGCCGCGGAGTTGCCAGTAGGCACATGACTGCGCGCCGCTCGCTTGCTCTGAAGGTAGCGGAACTACCTCTCATCCGGTCGCTGAACTTCTTTATTGTGCCGATTGTCTTCGCTTCGATTTGTCTCCTCAAAGTATTGTCTTGAATATGAGGCGTTCCAATAGCGCAACCGCTCCTGTTGAGTCGACGTAAAGAACGGTCAGTAGCGGGATGACGCGATTCTTTTCTCTTCGGGCTTGGCTCGCTTGCTTCAGAGTAATCCGATGACTCACTGGTTGTCTCATCTTGTCGTCGATGTCGTTTGGTATATTTGGAACGTCAGCGCTTAGATCGCATTCTGCGCCCCATTTTGTTGATTCTTAATTGTTTCTTGCCACTTCGGATAATATCGCTTTCAGAATTTTCACTTCCATTATAATTAATAGTTTTATTATAGCTTTTTACAAAATAATTCCTTTTACAATTCCAGCGCACAACTTGCTACAATGAAGGTTGTAACAAGAATGCCAACTCGGAGCAGATCGGACTTGACATTTTTCTTTTAAAAAAGCGATTACGTACAATGCTGCAAATAGAAAGTTGTACAAACGGATACAGTATTCATCATTATTTTATTCAGAATTGAATGTTTTGATAGAACAATGCCTTAAACGCGCTCGAAATAAATAAAACGCTGCCTACTGTTTCTACATTAGCCCGACGTAATAGAAATCAGCAACATTGTTTATAAAGAAATATGCAGTTCGTATTTATGGTTATAATACCTGTATAGTAAAATCCTTCAAGCTGTTGTGTTGTGTTGTGTTATGTTACATTTACGTAATCCACATTTTCGACCCTTCATTATGCGGTACTACGACCGAATAAATATGTAACGGTTATATGAACGAATGACAGGAAGCCAGCGGCCAATTATTGACAAATTCAACAAAAAGAGTTATAGACTGTTATATACAGAAATAAACAGCATATAAACCGTTGGCGAGTCGATTACCTTCATGTCCCAGTTGCTCCCTATTATATAAGATTAATTAGGATTCGGCGACGTTTCCGGCTCCACTCAGTAATCATGACACAGTCGATTTACTGTCGCATCATTCAATGTAATCCTTTGCAATGTCACAACGTGTTTGGGGAAAACTTGCAGGATCAGACACTCGTAATCTGGATAGAATCCGACGCACGCTCCCTGAGAGTGACTTACGCTCAGAGCGTAATTCGATAATGGAGATTACGAATCTATTTGCGCCTTGTTATATTGAAAACGTGAATTGCTGGAAATGATATGCGCACTAAAGTTAAGAACCTATTTTACACCTTTTAATTTGGCATTATTGCAGCGATTCTATTAAAAAAATATATTTCCGTATATTGCTAAGGAAAAGGAATCCGAATATGACAGGCAACATTGTTTTTGAATGTAATTTTGTATTTTAATATACACATGTACGTAGGTAGTCGGATATTGCGCAATCGTTTAGAACGAAATACTTTAGAAAATAAAAGGGCTTTATAAAAAAATGAAAAGAAACTTTTCTCCAGGAATTTTTATATTAAACAGATTTTGTAGTTTGCCTATACTCCCATATAAAAGCTCTGTCTTTCGAAGTGGTTTTAAGAATATATAATTTCTTCCAACCTATTAGAAGTCCACAAATACAATATATTATACACTACATTACTTCAAAACACTATATTTATTATTCAGAACACTTTAACTATTTATCACTTTACTGATTTCAACACTTACTATTCAAAAACATAACTGAACTGTATCGTGTATCTTTACCAGAGTTTTTATATGGCATCCCCGTGGTGGGGCGAAATATGGGTAAAGATACACGAAAGAGCGCTTCCGATTCCTTTTAACCATAATTGCAGTAAACTAATAATTGTACTACTTTCGCTTTAACACTACATCTCCCAATAAATTTATAATTGCTTACACATATGTGCTGTCTTCCAATCTTCTCTACTTCAAACGTTTACTGTATTTGGGACAAGATCTGGACCTCAACTGATTCACAATTACACACTTTTCAATATCTATGCACAATATGCATTCATGAATATTTAACGGACACCAGTTTTAACCAATAATACAAGTAAATTTGATATCAAATGCCGTGCACGAGGCATAAGTTCAAACAATTAGAAATAAGTGGTTATCTTTTAATATAAAATGAGGTGTCCGACGTGAGTCTATCGCTAAATTATTTTTCAAAAGTTCATAAACGAATGTAGAGCGACAAACAAATCCAATTTAAAATTTTTGCATGAGACTTTTTATTGCTGCGTCCGATACGCTTCGAAGTTTGCAAAATTATCGTTCATATGCACTAACGGAGCTGGAGATATTTGTTTTTATCACGAATGAAAAGGGGTGAGGCGGGCTGCAAAGGTACTACAGTGAAATCGTGTTCAGCTTCTTTTATTGCTGACGGGTTAGCGCTTGACTGAGATCTCAGTTGATGGAAGGTACTAACAGTATACTTTAGTCGTGACACAGTACATGATATTATAAATTCAAAGGTGAGTTTGTTTCTTACGCTCTCAAGCCTCATCGCTTCAACCGATGGACGTCCACTGCTGGACATAGATCTCACGTAATGACGTCTACAAGGCCCGATCTGGCGCCGCCTGGCTCCAGCGGCTACCGGCGACCCGCTTTATATCATCGGTCCACCTTTTGGGGGGTCGCCACTCCAGCACCTTCGGACCCCAACGTCCATCGGTCCTTCGGTCTATGTGCCCCGCCCATTGCCACTTCAGGTTCGCGATTCGCAGGATTATGTCGATGACTCTGGTTCTACTACGGATCTCTTCATTTCTGATTCGATCGCGTAGACAAACTCCGAGCATAGCCCTCTCCATCGCACGCTAAGTGAGTCTGAGCTTCCGCATGAGGCCCATAGTCAGCGACCACGTTTCAGAACCGTAGGTCATCGCTGGCAACACGCACTTTTCGAAGACTTTGGTCTTCAGGCACTGAGGGATATCGGACGAAAATGTCTGGCGTAGCTTCTCGAACGCAGCCCAACCAAGTTGGATTCGGCGGTTGTCTTCCTTCTCGAAATTGGACCTACCTAGCTGGACTATATGTCCCATGTATGTGTACTCGTCAACAAATTCGAGTGCTGAGTTCTCAACGATGACTGGGTGAGGCGGTACATGGATATTAGACATAATTTTCGTCTTATCCATGTTCATTTTCAGGCCCACCTGTTGAGAAACTCTGCTGAGGTCATCCAGCATTGTATTGAGATCTTCGAGAGTCTCTGCCATAATGACTACGTCATCGGCAAACCGTAGATGAGTGATGTACTCGCCGTTGATGTTGATGCCCAGTCCGTTCCACTCCAAAAGCTTAAAAAGGTCTTCCAGCGCCGCAGTGAAAAGCTTCGGGGAGATAACATCTCCCTGTCGCACTCCACGTTGCAGTTGGATAGACGCTGTGCTTTGGTCCTGTATACGGACTGACATGGTGGCGTTTTCGTACAAGCACTTCAACACGTGTATGTACCGGTAGTCAATTCGGCATCTCTGTAAAGATCTCAACACGGCCCATGTTTCCACCGAATCGAAGGCTTTCTCATAGTCCACGAACGCGCTAAGCAAAGTGGCCGATTATACTCTTCGGTCTTCTGTATAATCTGCCGCAGCGTAAAGATGTGGTCTAAAGCTAAAGCCTTTTCGGGACCCGGCTTGTTCGGGAGGCTGGAAGTCGTCAAATCTGCGAACGAGACGATTCGTAATGAGAACAGTTTGTAGACATGACTTAACAGCGCGATCAGCGCGATAGGTCTGTAGTTCTTCAATAAGGTGTTGTCGCCTTTCTTGAAGAACAACACTACCACGCTCCTATGCCATGCCTTCGGCACTGTGCCATCGACGATGACGGAATTGAACATCCGCTGAAGGACTATGAGTTCCGGTTTTCCAACCGCCTTCAGGAGTTCTGCTGTGATTTCGTCATCACCTGGTGCCTTGCTGTTCTTCATCTGTTTGAGAGCCATACTAATCTCGTAAAGACTGACGTCCGGGATGTCCTCAGTGTAGTGTCGGGTTAGTTTGGCTCTTGGATCTGCAGCCAAACAGTCGATAGGCTTGAGAGTCGATGAGTATAGCTGTCCATAGAAACTTTCGACCTCGCTCAAAATCTCTGGTTTCGACGCAATGAGCTTGCCATCACTGGTCCTCAGCGACGTAAGCTGGCGCTGAACTATAAACAGGTCCCTTGCGAACACTGGAGCCCTTATTGCGTTCAATAACGTCTTTGATGCGCTCCGTATTGAAGGTTCGTAGATCACGTTTTTGTGACTTGGAGATCTGTCTGTTGATATGCCGGTAATTGGACGCGTCCGCTGCAGACAGTAAGCTCATTGTCTGTCTTCGCTTTGAGATTGAGAATGTAGTCGGAGAATCTCGTGGTTTTCTTTTTACGGGCTCTGAAGCACTTAGTCCCAACCATATGGACAGTTTCTACTAGCCTATTGTTAACCTCATCCACAGATTCGCATTCCTCAAGGACATCGAAGCGGTTTTGCAGCTCTAGTTGAAAGCTCTCGGGGTCTTGGATTTGGATACGAGTAGGTCGGAGCGTAGACTTCACCGGTCTGAACCGTTCTCGGTGTACGTTGATATTCAATGTGCCTCTTACCATGCGGTGATCGCTCCCAAATTTCACTTTACTGATCACAAAGACATCATTGAATATGTTCCGTTTTGTAGACATGATGAAGTCTATCTCATTTCTCATGGAACCATCGGGATTCAGCCAGGTCCATTTTCGGAGCAGCTGTTTCTTGAAAAAGGAGTTCATCATGTAGAGTCCCTCCTTTTCCATGAAATCAGCGAACATCTGTCCCCTCTGGTTCCGTTGTCCATAGTGTAGTGTATTGACCTGGATACAGTCATTAGCTACGTCAGCAATAGCTGAAGAGATTATTAATCTGTTTATAGCAAATCCATTGCTCGGTGGTATTTCCTTGCCGGTTCGGGCGTGGCTTGTTACCACCCTGGTAACAAGCCACGCCCGAACCCTTCCACATGTCACTGGGAATGGAATGGGATAAAAGCTTAGTACAACACCTCGTAAAACAGTAATCTACGTGTTCGGAGCCACATCGATCATTGACCCATCGAGGAAGACAGATCCCTCGCACGCGGCACCTACGAGGCCTCGCATCACTACAATCAATCATTACCGCGCTAGGGCTGTACCGATGTATCGATGACTATCAGTATATCGATATTTAATAATCTGCATAAGTTTTCCTTTATGTTTGTTATAGTTAAGATACGTGTAGGTGATACTTGGAAGCATGTTGAAATTTTTTTGACTGTGCAGGTAGTTTAATAACAATTGTCAGCTGTTCACTTATATCTAATTATAAATAGAGTCGCCGAACACATTTACAGACAGTTGGTGCTCGAGCAATCGCTTGGACCTGTATATTTTCAAAAGACACCTACTCTTTTTGTAGAAAGTAAATCACTGTATACTTGTATTATATTGTAAAAATCCGTGACGTCAGCTGGAGTGACGTCACTACTATTTTAAAAGTCTATCGGACATCCTACTATTGCAATGTTAGTTTTATTTGTGGTGATAATAAAAAGGGACGCCCGTCCGAGTATTCTGTTTATTCTTCTGTTAAATCGTTATTATCAGTAGGTAAAATAATAAAACCATATAATATGGCAAATAAATGGCTATTTATATATAAAACAGAAAAAATTGTGCTGCTAAAAAAATTGTAGCTTTATTAGCCAATAACACAGTAGTTGGATCGATTCTGAAAATGCTTTTGATAACCTCGCTATTGGTGTGTAATCCTGAATCCCTAGGTCTGGGTAGGTGGGAGGCTTCGTCCGTGTCTAGCTGCCAAGTTGCGAAGACTCGGGTGATGATTAGAGTTCTACATGGTTCCGATAGATTTGGAAAGAAGAATGTTGTCGCGTCTACGCACATCCGGTACGTCGTCTTCAAATGAGTTCACGTGAGGGAAATAAATAATGCTCATAAATAAGAATAATAAAAACTATCGATGTTCTAAGATTCAGGGACACAAAGTGCTCACCCCGTGTTATGAAATGTCTTGTAAGAGCGGGACCATAATGTCATATTTGTGCGGCCCAATATCTCAGTCCGTAGGGATTAATAATCGCTGACGTCACGAATATAGAGCCTACATAGAACCTACAATCAAAGGAGCCTTTGAAACCGGTTGAATATCTAATGAAATATGGGTTCATATTGTTCTATAGGCTTTTGTCCGCGATTTTGTAATTGCTCATATCAATGCATTACTGATCTATTCTGTTGTGAAAATAATCACGTGGCAACCTGCATAAACCTGCATGGAGTAATTCTGCGCTATGTGCAGCCTGCCAACGAGCAGCGGAGCAGTGTGGTGGGACTATACTTCAGAAAGTATGCACTGTATGAACCTTGTTATTCAAATTTAGGGTTTTCCACACAATATATCCAAGGTACGACTGATGATGATATTACGACGATTAACGACTTACAACAAACTCAGCAGAGTGCCATTTTCTTGTCATGATTTTCGACAAACAAAGAAATTAATTATCATAATTGGCTAGATTAACCTTGTTTTAGAAAAGTATGTGAAATATATTTGTCTGCTTCATACATACATTCACTGTAAAAGCTCGTTTCGGCTTTAATATGTATAGATGTAATCTGCTGGCGGCGGACAGAGAGCTGCCTCGTATACTGTTGCCAGAGATAGCTTCATTACTACAAAGAAAATTCTAGAATGCGACAGAGGAAACTTGATAGAGCTGATTATAAACTTGTCAAAATATAGCTTACACTCGCGACTTAAAAGTCTGCGTCGATTTTGAAATCGTATCCCAAGCGAAATCTTGTTTCTTAAATATCATGTATTATCTATTAATGAAAAACTTAATGTGTGCTTAAAAGCTTAATTATAACTCTCTCACACTCTTAGTCGACGACAGTCGACTTCACTCCGAAGAGTTACATAACCGAGCGTGACGGCTCGATCTCAGTTAAAAACCTCTAAATCATGGTGCACAAAGTGGCTTAAGCAGGATTTATTTCAGAAATATCTCTTATGCGTTGAAAGCGAATATATTTTAACAGGACTAATGGCTTTTAAATTGTAAACCGATTGAAGTGTAATGTGAAACTGTTGAAATATGGCCGCGACCACGTGGTTAATAGTTCACGATGCTTCGGTAAATACGGCGATGTTTACTCAAATATCTAGACCCCGCCAATGGCAGTTCATTAGGGTGGCGATGCGATTAAAATACAATCACTGCCGCCTAATAACAGCTCAGGCAATGTTCGTTCTATGGCTCTTTTGACTGATACTTGTAATTTGTAGAATATTAATCGCGGCATCGTCCAGCTCAATTACCAGTAGTTAGGCCTCGGCAGCCGATCCGATTCTAGATTGTCCATCTTGTGACACGCGTGGGTGCCTATTCAAAGAAGTCCTGGGTTTGAGAAGTCCAAGACACCTGAACGGACACTGCTAAGTTTCCCTTTGTAAAAAGAATTAACGTACTTAAGTACTGACTTCAATTCATCGTTGGATAGATATATAATATGCTTTATTGAATAGCACGCGAAAAATAGATGTAAAATTACTCAGTACTCTGAGTGTGTAATTGGGCGGTCTTATCGCTCATTAGCGAGTTCTTCCAGACGACCTTGGCGTAAGGGAAACCGTCAAAGATGGGAGAGAGAAGGTATAAATGAAAAGGCATTCAATTACTACACACATTATATATACAGAAGATTGTAAATAAAACAGTACTTGTACATATGTTTGAAGTACCATCAATCCACCCCTATGTTAATTATCAACCGTTGTTGTGCTGGTGAAACATTTTCAGGAAACCTGGATAATCCGGGAGTTATTTTGGGGAAATGTGTAGCCTTGCAACCCGCAGTGCACAGCGTGGTAAGTCTATGCTCCATAAACCTCTCTGCTATGAGTGAGAAGGCCTGTGCCCAGCCGTGGGATGCTAACAGTTGCTATTTTCTTTTTTTATTCGAGAACAATCTTTTATCAAATATTGAAAATTTATAGCAGAATATTCAACACTTTTTCGACCCGAGCCTCGAACCCAGGATTTCACAATCTATAGTCGAACAAGCCGACCACGAGACCGACGCAATGGTGCTGGCTTCATCGGGGAAGTACCGTGACTTTACATACAATAGTTAAAAAGCAACAAAGAATTACCAACTAATGCATTGACTGTGTTACGCGCCTTTCAATATAGGAGCTGAAACACTTCACTATAAAAAAAGCTTGAGAAAAAGCTTTTTTAATTACCTGTTGTTCAGTTTTCTTAGGATTTCTACAAATTTGTATTTTAAAGTCTGAATTCTTTATAAATGTTCTTCACTAAGTTCAATATATGTACAGGGGTCGTTATAAAGTTGTAATATACACGAGAACTTCAAAGGTACAGGTACCACGAGAGCTTTCAAAGATGTTTCACGAGCACCGTTGTTAAATCAATATATGTGCACCGTAGAGCCCTGAATGAGAGTTTTCGGAGGCGTTTCGACACTGTCAAATTAATTTGTATGGAATAAATATCGTTCTCTACATTTTAACAAATCTATTGATCTATAAATGCGCCTGCCTGTTTGCATATTGTAAAGGCGCAATATAGGGTCTGACACCGTTTTGTTATCGTGAACTCAAATGAAAGCAACAGCCAGGCCGTGCACGTTGTTTTCCCTGAGCTTTTCCGGAGGAGCTTCGCGTGGCGAAGCGATTCAACGTCGCTCGGCCAGTCTGGCCGTAGCGGCCGCGGAGCGCGTCGCCTCCACCGCCTCTCACCGCCTCTCACCGCCTCGCCGCTACGAAACTTTAAGTCGCCCTCGAGCAGTATTACTACGTCGAGGTGAAACCTGTGGAAGTACCGCGAAGACGGGACAAAAGTGCAGTCCACGCAGTGCTGGTGGTGAATCAGTGAGCTTTACTCTGCAGAATAGTGCCCATCGGGTTCGACGTAATTGAAACTATGAGTTATGAAAGTGTACGTAACGCGCCGTGGATTCTGCTCGTTTTGTTCCTGTTACGAGGTATGGTGTGGTGTTAATTCGTTTACAACATTTTTATAAAAACCTTGAACGTTTGATCTTATAAGAAAGAGACTTACAATTAAAGCTTTTTCTTAAATATAATAATATTGTTTTACCAAATGGTGTCATTCGCGTATTTGTCGATACCGTGGGTATATGGGAATCTTGTCGACGAACAGAAACTTCTTCTGAATTTCCAATTAATAGTGTAAGTAGTTTTACAGGTATCGCTGTGATTTTTTTTTGTTTTTTTTTTTAAATAACAATATTAAAAGACCTTTCCTGCAACAACTTTTGATGATATCTCCAAAACCAGATTAACCTGAAATTCGGTATATATAATTACACTTACTACGAATTGATTTCCTCAACCTTCAACGCAGAAGACAACACCATGGGTGAAACAGCGAGACATAGCTTGTTTATGAAATTAGTAAGCAAGAGCCGTGACCTTCATTTCATTGTATATTGATTGATGTACTTGATTAATCATTGGTGTTATTTATCAGTCTGTGGCAGTGCCGGAAGTTGATAATACGCTAGTCCACACATAATACATTTTGTATATAAAGATAGATAAAACGTAAAGAGGATAAATTTCATTATCTGTTTGTTCGATATCGACTCGTAGTGTATTTAATGTATGTGAAAATTTCAGATGCCAATAGAAATCTCTACCAAAAAGCAACATGTTAATGTTTATTCAGAAGCCAATTTCGAGCGAACTTCCACTAGCAGATAGCTGATGCTATAAGGACTAACATAGCCAATTTTCATGTAAAACTTTCACAAAAAATAAAGAACCTAAAGCGTTTACTTGAAGAAAATGAAATTTCCTACTAGCCACGACCGAAATTCCTCACCTGTTTATACAAATTACAAAATTTCTAAGCTTTGGAAATTGAACCCGGAAACTTGACTTCTACGCCAGATGAATCACTGTTTGTTGGTTTCCCCGTCAGTACCAGCAATCTGTTTAGCGATTTATTAATATTACACATACGTTGATTACCTGACTATGGCACAGAGTCTCCGGCCCATTTTGTCGCCGTAATTCCATTTCCCATGTACAATTTCCCGGAGTCCCTCACAAAGCGAAGGTATTTGCTAAAATCCTTAAGCAGCGCACGAAATGTTCCGCATTCCAAGTGGGAGACGCTTTTGGACTATTATTAAATTAAACCTATTGTTCGTGTACCCTCGGATGATATCCGTTAATCTATATTAATATTACAAGCGACCCTCATGGCTCAGTCTGCTATTCTTTATGATCTAAGTTTCACCATTACTCTTCCAAATTTTGATTTGAAAAATAACCTTAGAACAGAGTTGTCTGTGAGGATCGATGGCATTATATACAATAAACTCGATCCTTCTTTTACCCGAGTTATTGAAATTTTTCTAATATGTTACCACCTTATCTTTATTTTCAGCAAAAAATATACTGTTTGTTACTATGGTACGGTGAGACTCTGTTGTGAATACCGTATAGACATTAGTTCAGCGATTTTACCTTAAAAGCAGAGAAATTCGCTTTCGGAATCTTAAATTTGTTGTATTGTAAAAGAAATTAAACCTAAATACTCTACTCTAAGTCTAATTTTGTAACTGTATTTTGGATGAAAGATGCTTCATGATATACTTTATAACGTGTGCTATGCTTATTTTATTTCTTCTCCTCAATCGTACTTTTTACGACACAGTTTACTGACCGATACAATATGAAAATTCACGATATATGAGATATATTGAAACAATTCTATATTCATAATTAGGCAACTGTCAGTTTATCATTCTACATAAGAGTATTATAATTATGTAACCAGTTGGATATATTAAGAAAAATATAATTAAATTGCGATTAATCGTCTGCTATCTGGCAGCGAAGAAAATCTGTTCAGTCGTCTGGGAGCTTAGTAAAAACAACAGGATTTCCCGTGGGATTTACAGGATAAACATTACCCTATATTGTTTACTGATAGAGCTCTCCATTAACGAAAGAACTTTTAATATTAAGTCAAAGATAAAGTCAAACTTATTGATACAAACTCCTAGGATACGTTATGTAGATGACACTCAATAAATTCACACTCTTTATTTAAAGAAAACTAACTGAAAAATCAGATTCTTCTTAGAACAGGCAGCAACGGAGCCCTCAAAACTTGAGATTGTAAGTCGTTCTTACACTTCATCATCGATCGTCGTCGTCGTTGTTGGAAATAACATTAAGAAACTTCTATGTTGGACTAGAAAAACTGGAATTTTTTAGAACTAATTTTAGAGACTATTGATTTGATTTGAATTATTGATCTGGTCGATTGTTACGCGACTAAAATTAAATCAGATAACTCCACTAACTTCGCGCCCTTCCGACCCTCACACGAACTGGAAGCCGGGGCTCAACACAAACGCTGCGTCCGACTCATCTCTGTATCCTCTCCCTTTTCTCGCTAATTCAATAATGCCTCTGCGAATCACATTACTACATTTAGGGGTTGGAATGCCTCCTATAGCTGCGCCTGGCGATTTCCCCGCACTGTTCCTTGCCCCGCCAGAGTAGGGATTCCGCTCGACGTTCCATTACTCGTATATAGATTTTGGGAAATCGTTGTAATCACTGAATATGAACGAACACTATTACATATTTTAATAAATTTTAGTTTTTATTTTAATTCAGTCGAAATTATTTCCCTGAGCTGTTTGTTATTTGATGTTATTCCAGCCCGAACTCTAAACAAAAGTTAAAATATGAGTTAAGTTGATTATTGGAACCAGGTTTCACATTGTTTCTTTGCGCAGGTAGTTCAATGGTTGTCATCGCCTGTTCACTCCTTGCCTTGTTATAGTCACTTGTCGCCTGATAGCCAAATGGAGGGAGCCGCTCTGTCAGCCGAGAGCGGCACTCCGGCCCAACACACGCTCATTAGAATGATGGTGAGCAGCGAAAGAGCATGGTGTGCTATGCTCTCCTTCTGCGAGGATGTCATGACACGGAAGGAGATGGCAAAACGATTGAGGGAAGCGGACGCGACCGTTCGCAGGAAAAGCCAGGAAGGAGGCGAGAGGCGAGGCCGGCCAATAGCCGTCTCCTTCCTCGGTGGTGGCCTTTGAGTAATGGATGCGAGGTCCGTTGCCCAACAAGGAGAGGTTCCGCGAGGTGGTTAGCGGCTTGCCAGGTGCTCCTAGAGAGCTACCTTCGGAGTAAATTTTTGGTCATTTGGACCGGGTTGAGCCTAAACGGGCACATCGTCGACGGAGTTGCCAATGTCTGTCAGTCGCGTTCTTGTGACCCACTCTCCGAGTGATGTAGGAGCACCGCTGGGTTTTAGCCGTTATGTCTCCGGCATACCGTAGAACATCCTCCGAGTATTCCAGGTATCCACGAGGATTGCCAGAGTTAGAAAATACAAATAGCTTGTTATAAACAGAGCAGCCTGACCGATAAATGGACAGCTGGCGTACGAGCTGTCGGACTTCTCGGTCTTATTTTGAAAGACACTGTTACTGTGTTTTTAATGTGAAGTCACCGCCATTTTAAAAGTCTCGCGAATGTGCCTCTTGTAAAATATGTACATGAGATGAAATCTCAATAATAACGTGCAATTACCTCAGCATTATCTCGAAATGTGATTTGGAGCAAATCCGTCATCGGCGAGGTCGTCGACTCCGAGGGCCGCGATTCGCCGGGCTTATCCCCGCCACATCTCGTCTCCCCATTTCTTATTTTATGGCTCCGGAGATATTACCAATAACGCAGGATTTGCGACATTATTTTCAATCGTCTGCCAGAATTAGCGATGGCTCATATACCAGAAAGAAAACGTGATTCCTCATACAAGAAGCGGAAACACGATTGTGATTTTTTCAATTATTTACACAAGTACCAACTGCGCGTGTTTCTAGCGCATTCATTCATTTTTCTCTCTGCTACTTCGCTATAAATAAACACTGACCACCTAGTTTAGCGGGCACCTTCACCACGAGTAACCTTTTTGCTTAAAGGGAGCTTCATACTTAGAGCAGTGGGACTCATGACGGTTCACTGTGAAGAGGTGAGGTACAATTGAGGAACTTATAGTTGCAGCGACATATTGACTCGATTGTTTCTCAAATAGCAAAATAAAGAAACAGTCGCTCAACACGTTCTCAACTCTATCAAGCCATGAAAATCAATGAAAGCCGAATGAAAAATCGTACTTTAATTTGAAGCATCACTAAAATTTCTAGAAACCGTCGGAGTGAATGAATTGCCGTAGTCTTAATGAAACATATATAACAGAATGTCATTTAAAATCATGTTATTTATAACTATGTTGTCGTATTTCTTTCTCAGTAGTAAGCCGCAGCAGTTTTCCCTACCGAGCCTCGAGAAGGTTCGTTTCGGTGAGAAAAACCTTCATTTGAGAGCATTATGTATACTTTGAATAAATCTCCATACAGCAGTGAGCATTGTGGTAATCTGGAGCTATTTTCAGATTCGTTGCGAAGGTATTAATTAGCTTCTTTGTGGCCTACAAAAGCTTTTAACCTTTAGCTTCGCCGACATTCGCTTAAAACATTTCCTTCAGCTCTTAATGAACAAATGATAAACATTTTTACGAGTAAAATCCAAGGCTTAAAAATGTTTTATTTGATTTGTATTTCATATTTTTACTGTACATATTCTAAAGGGCAATTAGCTCTGATGCTACTGATGCTTGCCCATTTTAGACTGTATCACCACTTGCCATCCGGTGAGCTGACAGAGCATTTGTACACAATCTCTTCGCTAATATTATAGAAGAAAGATTTCCAATTTGAAATTTTTGTTTTTATGTTTAACAATTCATTATAATTAATGTTAAAATTTTCTGGAGTTCTTTAAAAAATTCTTTTAACACTTTCTTGAAATCAAGAATTTTCAATACCTGTAGAGTATTTTTATATTGACTAATGTCGGACATTCTACGTAAACGGTGTTACAGATTTAAAAATGTATTAGTTAGATATATATTATTGTAAAGTAAAATCTGTATATTGATTAAATTATGAATGTAAGTGTGTATCTAATAATGTGGAAGGGAGTAATAAAACTTTAATGTTAACGAAAATAAATCAATAGTCTGAGTTAGTATACTTTCCACTGCCACGAGATCGGTTTCTGTGCGGGTAAAGCCAAGAAGCATATCTAGTGTCGTCGTCGTATATATTCAGCATTTTGTTTATGGCATTCATTTAGTGCTCGCTCGTAATCCCACCCGACGGTGAGTGAGGATACAGTCTGAAGAGGCGAAAATACAAATGCGGTAACGTAGTACGAGGTGATTCACTTATTAGCGATTTGGTTGTCGACGGCTTTAGTTGTCGGGTGGGACCAAACCACGGCTGAAACCTTCCACTAGTACAGCTCGAGACAAATTAGAAAATATAATTTTCTAAATTAGCTCTGCTGGGAATCAAAACGAGGGCCTCTGCGGACGAAGCGAGAACCCGCACCATTGCGCTAGCGAGGCCGTCAACAATATGCGACACAAATGCCGAATCGATTGCTCTTCACCCTTTCTGATATAATAACGAAATAGGAGCACTCACAGACATCACGGAGCATGAAATCTTTAAAACTTCACCCGATTGACTCGAAGTTCAGCCTTCATATGTCTTTCGCAACGTAGACCTTTAGCAAGTACGGGTTTGCCCATATTTCCACGAGATCTGGAAATAAAAAGAACGATTCACCATATTTCCACGGGATGGACCCCTGCACGGATTATCTACTGAGTTATAAATGGCACAGAACCGGCATTATTGCGAAGTATTCGACGGACTGGAAGTTGGAAGTTGGAACCTACATCAATCATCGTGTATTTGAAGAATATTGATCTGGTGCAGGGCGTGTGTGCCGGGTAATGGGCGGGCCACATAATACGCTAAAAGCTTTTCGTATAAAGCGCCAGAAGTTTTCACTCTCAAGTTCAAGCCGTCGCAAACGAGCTGATGCCGCCAACATCAAAGCTTCAACTTTGATTTGAAAAGTTTTCTTTAATGAAATACGACGTAATATTACGTACAACGAAAAAAATCTTTAATGTGTTTATCGCGAGAAAAATTATACCGCACGAACTGGAAAGGGGAAAAATATGAAAATTAATGTTAAATTCTGCTTCGCAGATTGTATTTTCTTTAACGATATAGTTTTTATTTATTTGATCACAAACAGACGGCCTAATACTTGTTTACCTTACATGTATATTGTACATTAAAGAAAGCTGATCACGTCCATGAAAGTCTAAGAAAATCGGTGCTTAAGTGTAGGACCTCTTCTTTTCAAGCGACTTCTGTTTTAGACGGTATTATATTTACCATTAAATTGTCAGCAATAAAAAAGATGTCGGATATTGTTTTTGTCATCATCTTTATCAACTGCCACGTTTGTATCGTCTCAGTAATCCTTCGAATCAAAATACAATTCAATCAGTTTTGAGACTGATCTCTGTGTCACCTTCTGGCGGTTGTAGATGTAGAAGTCGAGCGTTATTATGGAAACGTAAACAGTTACCCTTCAATGAATTGTTAATGGCAATGTGTTGCGAATAAAACATCAAACCGAACCGATAAATATATATTTGACGTTAAAACATTTCCTTCGCTCTTTTATATTTCCAGTGATTTAAGCTGACTGTTATATTGACAGTGAAAACGGTTCCAAACTCAACGTTGGTTTTCTCTCTTGCTGAACGTGTTTATTTCTCTTTGAGGGTTTTATATTACGATACCGTTTTACTCTGTCTTTGAGAACTGGTAACGTGATTTCGTAACTACCTTAAAAGACGTTTCACTTACTGCAACAAGTGTCGAATTTTAATTATAACGAACTGCAATACGTAGAAACCTATCCATTATAGACCAAGTCCACGTCAGTCTGTTCGTGATGAATACAAAAGCACCAATACATGCAGTGATTCTTGAGGAAAGATTTTGTATAAATATAATAACAGTTGTAGAAAAAAAATTAAACGTTTCGTTGCTTTTCGGAGCTTTCGTGGAAACTGTCCAATTAACTCTTCGATTTTTTGTAGATTTACAAAAAGTCCTCGGTCGAATATTTCTATCATTTACAGGACGACTCCATA
This sequence comes from Elymnias hypermnestra, assembly GCA_015832385.1. NCBI lineage: Eukaryota > Metazoa > Arthropoda > Insecta > Lepidoptera > Nymphalidae > Elymnias > Elymnias hypermnestra. The sequence goes on along the minus strand of JACTOM010000879.1, from coordinate 71,782 downwards.
TATCCATTTTATTTTCAATAAATCTCTATGATACTCGGAATATTACTAAGATGTTAGTCGTTATCAGTTAAAATACATTAATTAACGTAAGTTACGTAAATGGGTTTCAATAACATATTGAAATAAAAAAATTTCCGCTCGCTAAACTAATATAACTAAACTGCTGTCCACTGTTTTTATATTAGTCAACGATAATCAGATAGAAGTTGTCAAATTTGCATGTAGAGAACCGTTTTAATTTGTATATATTTATAAATCGTCAAGTTCTTTAAACATTACGCTTCTTTGAAATCCGCATATTCGACGAATGAAAGTCGCGGCCGTATGACAGACTAAACTTTGTCCTGAACCTGAACGAAGCCGGGGCGAGTGGCTAGTGCTATAATAAATTATGCAAAGTAAAAAGAAAATTCTCACTTCGCTTTTTTATTTATTTAACGAGCTACTTTGTTCGAAGCCCACACTCGAGGGTCGACGCCGTCTGCACCTGAAACAACGTTGTTACATTTAGTTTTCCAGGAAAAAATAGGAAAAATATGCTAAATTGTATTTTAATGCCCTGAAACACAATGTTGCAATGGATATTTTCTGAATCATCCGTTGCAACATTGCAGAGTAGATGCCGATACACAGAAACAGGTCGCACTCTTTCATCAACCGACCGCTGCATTACCAGCGAGTTATATAAGATACTTCTTTTGTGCTTTTTTCCTGCTTCAGCTCCGAAACGACTTTTATTCTTTTTTATTTTACCGTTGTCAGGTTAACCCTTAATTGTGGTTTCTCCCGGTGGTAAATGATGATATCGTCTAAGATAAAAGCGCGTTAAACTGTTCAAAATATAATTAACTTATTGTGGTTTCTGCTAAGTACCTTATCGGAAGATAGATTTTATACTTGTCGGCAACGTGGTAGATCCACCATCGACGCACTGGAACTCCTGCGAAGTCAGACAGCCGAAGCAGTTACCAATGGGGAGGTGATCCTGACTGTTTCGTTTGATATAGCGAATGTCAGCAACAGTTTTCCACATGGTAAAGTTTCCGAGGCATTGCGATATCATCGTTTGCCTTCCTATCTCAGGAGGCTGTTGGTGGGCTACCTTCAGGATCGAGAGATCCTATGGGAGACTGGCGGTCGTTTGTTCCGGCATTCAATGGTTCGCGGAGTGCCGCAGGGGTCAGTGCTTGGGCCTATGTTATGAAGCATTGGCTTCGACTGGCTGCTGCGTTGCCCGCTGCTTCCAAACAGAGTTGGTATGCTACGCGGAAGATACCCTTATCATGGCTCGAGGTAGGAGTTATGAGGAGGCCTCCCTTCTTTCTGATGTTGACACAAACCTGTTCATGGAAAGGATTCGGAGATTGGATTTAGAGGTATCCATCACTAAGACCGAGTGCATGCTCTTTCACGGACCTCGGAGGGGACCTCCACGTGGGGCGGCTCTAACACTGGATGGTACGGTGGTGCGATTAAAAGCCCAGATGAAGTATCTGGGCTTAATGCTAGATGGTCGGTGGGGATTTCGTGCACACTTTACATGGCTTGTCCCACGACTCATCAATGCCGCTTCAGCACTTGGAAGGTTAATGCCTAATGTGAGGGGTCCAGGATCGCTCTGCCGTCGACTTTATGCCGGTATATTGTCTAGTATGGCCTTGTACGGTGCACCCGTGTGGGCCAATGCTCTAACTGCTTCGAACAAAGCTCTCCTGCGTAGAGCGCAGAGGATAATAGCAGTTAGAGTAATACGGGGATACCGTACGATTTCTTGGACGGCGGCGACTCTCCTGGCGGGCGACCCCCCTCGGGATCTGCGGGCGGAAGTCCTTGCAGTCGCCTATCAGTGCAGGGTAGCAACAAGGGCTTCCAGAGGTGCTGACTCCTACGAAGACCAGATACGGAGGATCAGAGCTCTCGCCGACAGCTCTAATCGAAAAATGGAGGGAAAATCTTGGGTCTTCAACTGCGGGTATAGTCACGGTGGAGGCGATCCAATCTCACCTCGACAATTGGCTCACCAGAGGGCACGGATCCGTTTCTTACCGTCTGGTGCAGATGCTTCGCGGTCATGGTTGCTTCGACAAGTACTTGCATCAGGTCGTTGGCCGTGAGGAAACGCTCGCCTGTCATGAGTGGTGTGGTGCTCTTGTAGATACGGCGCACCATACCCTGGCGGAGTGTCCAGCGTGGGCTCCCCAGTGGCATATCTTGTTATCGCTGGTAAGAGGAGATCTGTCATTGAGATAATGCTCGCCTGTGAAGTTGGCTGAAGGAGGCAAATGAGAGGCTAAGGGAGCAAGAGGCTGGAGCTCTCCCTCGCCATCAGAGGAGGCTTGGTGGCAGTAGTCGCACGTATGCGCTTCATGCTTCACCCTATTGAGCGGTAGGTCCTCGTGGTCGGTGTCATCCGGGTCACAAGAGTGGAATGCAGCTAGGGAACCTCTAGCGATCACACTCAGAGACGAGGAGGGATCCGCTGGGTTTTAGTGGGTATTCTATTATCAGTGGGTCTCACACTGTGTGCGTAAAGGCATTTCCCAGCACAAAGAAAAAAAATTGTGGGCACGTCTTTTTTGGTAGGGTGGTGACTCGAAATTACTATTGCCACGTATGTTGAACTATCATCCACCTATATAAAAATGGATAATAGATAATCCAGGTGTTATCTGAATATTAAATTTCAGCCAAATCAAGTAATAAACTTCCAAAGGTAAAACCTACAAAAAAAACTATTCCCTGAGTTGTTACCCGCGTAGTTCTCGATCCCGTGAAAAATCCGTAATTTGTTTGATCGGCTTGTCAATTTGAACTATTCTGGAATCAATAAAATTAGACGGACCGATAGACTTTTGAAACAGTGAGGCGGATTTTCATCTACGTTAGACGGATAACAACTACTGCTACTGCGCCGCCTATATGACAGGCAGAGCCCACAGATTTATACAGTAGCAAAGTGGGCCTCGCGTACAAATCCTGGCGCATGCATATATGACGGATATAAATCTCGTGGTGCCGTCAGTGCGGCGCTAAAGGACGGCGAAGCTGGCGTCCAGTACGTCGTAACCGGGATAAAGCACCGACTCCTAATAAATGGAGTGCCGTGAACTGGATCGAATGCAGAAGCTAATGCGATCGATATATTTCTTTTATTGCTGATCAGATAGAGCTGAACTGTCGCCTCGCCTAATGGTGAGTGATGCAATTAAAGATAGAAGCTTGTTATCTTGGGAAGAAATAATTTGAGTCTTTGCTGTTAGCTAACCACGGCAGAAGCCTACCACCAGTCCAAATCAGGACAAATTAGAAAATGCAAACCAGATTCTCTGTTAGCAAAGCGTACTCGCAATATCGTGTGTAGCCTATATATACATTTTTTTCCACGGGGAAGCAAAAAATCTACGCGTAATTTACTGATATCTACTTTGAATATATGTCCTTATAGTTTCACTTCTACAAACAAATACATTCAATATTTTATGAAGTATGGAGATTCAGTTATAGAAGCTCTTTACCTGAAGTTGAAACAGGGAAGGAGTACTAAATTAAAAAAGGACAGACCGAAGATTGAGAACAATTTTTCAGCTTGGTAGAATAAGGATATTTATCCTATTCATTATTTTTTGGGAACGGATATTCTTAAGTGTATCTACCATTTAACCACAGTTTACAAGTGTAGCTTGTGAGTATAGAGAAATGTGATGCAAGAAATCACTCGCAACCCGCAATTACGTTTCCGCGCTCACGAGGTCAATGAACTTCACTTGTCACATCACGAGGGGCTCATCTCTAGGGCTGACATCACCGCAAGTAATATTGCAACATCAAAACAATCATTACCAACCATTTAGGATATTAATGATTGTTTTTTAACAAAACCGGTTTGTTGATTGGTAGTTATTTCTCTCTGGATATAATAGTCAAGTCGACGAAAACGAAAGGTGTACGCACGTTTAATAAAAGTTCCTGGGCCGTGAAGAGCAAAAGGCGAGGTCGTTGAACAGCTAAAGAAAATACAGTACGAACAATGATCAATTCGAGCGGAGTATTTTTATGAAGCGGGCGGCCCTTCGTGTAGTTATAACGACTGTCCGTTCCTCATTCTATTTGGACGCCTTGATATCGGCGATGGTCGCAATAAATTCCTCCGGCGGAGGGAGGGAATCCAGTTATAGCGGAGGGTCGCGTCGGGTGCTCTTGCTTAAGTGAAACGTCAGGGGTCGAAAATTGAAATGTTTGCTTTTGCAAGTTATTGTATCGGTCTATTTATTTTATATATGTCTATAAATAACAGCGCTAAGGGCAGAGCGAGTGCTTCTTTCGTTTATCGATCGCTTTTAGTCAGAGAGCTTGATGGACCTTTAACACGTGGCGTATTTTCTGTGTGACTTTAACATTCTTAGGCCATAAGTAAGGCCTCAGAGAGTTTATTTCATGAAAAAGTAGCATTTCCCTGGTCGTATCGGCGCCTTCGTGAACTGTAATAGATGAATAATTCCTAAGGATATATTTCTAAAAATATGTTATATGACGAAGGAACGTCTGGATGACTTTTGAAAAGGTGGTGACGATGCTCACAATAAAACCCAAGTATGACGACAGTGATTTGTTTCTTACAACCCGAGTAACAGTGCTCTATGCTTTGATTTTTATAAATAACATTTGATCTGTACATTTATTAATAGATATAAATTCATAAATATTGGGTTACAATTATTATTAATTATATTTTAAGACAAATATTGCATTAAACATAATATTGTTACACGCCGTTGTATGAGTAATTATATTTCCTACCCTCAATATTGCAATAAATTATTTGATTAATGGAGTGATTGATGGTGAATGGACCGGAGGCTCCGGTTATAACGAGGTGCTTAGTGAACAGATGACAATAATTATTAAAGTACCTCCACAAATAAACATGGCTCCGTTAATCATTTCACATATACAAAGGCAAAAAGACACGCCGTCTGTATTCCATGTAAGGGGTGTTAACACACGCTCTCTTTGCTTCGTCTGCTCGCTGGAAATCCAAGACATTTTTCAGTTTCTCAGTTGCTCTTGTGCAACCTTTTTGAACAGTTTTTGTAATTAAACGGCTTTGTAATGAAACTGATATGACGAGCAGAGAATGCTTTGAATATTACGACGAGACCGCTCGACTAACGGTTGATAAATTCTAGAGGTCTCACAATTCTCATAAACGTACATTCGTTCTTTTGTATTTCCATACCGACACTTAGTATTCATTTATTCATGTTTCGGTAGCGTAGAGGGCCACTAAATTGTATCTCTTAGGAGATTCAATTGACTCAAAGTCGTCTCAAGGTCGGTTTATTATAACTGGAGTTTAAAGTCCTCCTATAATTCATTTGTGAGCTGTATTTGGCGACGCATATAAATAGCATTGCGAATACACGGTTCCTACTTGAGATCTTATGAAAAGAGTATAATTGGTGATACGTGTGCCAGTAGGGGTTGCATTATATCTCCTTCGTTTATTTTATTTACTGTTTTGTATTTTTAATTAGATTTTTGTAATTTATTTTATTTAGATTCCATTTTATTGTTCGCTTTGTTACGTACGCTTTTTGTTCTCGTTATATCGTTCGTTTTAAATGAGGCAATTACATGGTTGGCGGAGGTGCCGGATTCGATTACATTTACACCTATTTTACTTTATTTATTTAAATAAAACTCGCGTAGTAACTCGCAATGCATTTATTTTAACAAAGCATTATGTTAACTCCCAAAAGCCAACCTTGGATTCGAAACAATTTTGGAGTTGCGGTTTTGCTTTCCCACATCGATGTGTTATAAAATTGATCTAATTGTAGTGTACATTGTATCCAGTGTTCGGCTTTTGTTGTTTTCTTTTACGACGACCAAATAGGCTAATGTATTGTTTAATATTTCCACGAGCGATTTCATAACAGGTGTGTAGCCGACCGTATTCAATCATTTAATGTTTGATTACAGCACGTCTGCCTCGTATCTCTTGTTCCAGAGCCGAACTGAGTCCAATGTCAGTCCGCGCAGTGCCGTTGAACTCATCAGAGGCGCGCTGCTCGGCGACGAGGGTCAAGACGGGGCTTTGTCACTCGCGACAACTATTTCTAATAAGGATCGTCTTACCTTTGAACTACAGGAGTAGATATCTCTATAGAGAGATTAATCTCTAGGGATTTCATCGGAATTAATTCTCAACTAACGACGCACTCGTATCCACAATCCTTTTACATTATTTAAATAAAATCATTCTTTAAATTAGGCATCTGTTCTCGATAAACGCCAAAAATGAACGGACTTTCATACGATTATCCCCAGAAGATAAAGTAATTCCTGAGGAAAGTTTTTGTATGTAATATTTGTATATATATTAATTTTTATAAATGGCTTTTTTTCATGAGTTGGTTGAAATAGAACGACAATTGTTAGCCGTTGGGCAGCTTTCATTGAAAAAGCCGCCCGATTCTTTATCAGTGCTTGGCGGGATACATTCTCTTTTATTTCTATTTTAAATGGCGGGTCTTTTTCCATTGTTTTCTGGTTAGCGGGAGTCTGGTGAGGGCTCATTTGCTTAAGGTTTCTACACAACATCGTATCGGAACACAACTTTTTCGAAAATGCAATTGCCTAAATCTTCTCTGCCGGGAATGGAAGCTGAGGTTTGTACGTGAAACTAATGTATAAATGTAAATGTCACGGTTTTTGTGGTCGCTCGCGAGAAAACGAAAATTTTACTTAACCAAAATACCGAAAAATAGTTTTTCTAAATAAAAATCGGCTCAAGTTATTCCTCCCAATGACAATCTCGTGAAAATCAGTGCTGTGGTTTCAGAGATTACTTGAATCAAACGAACAGACACAGACAATAATGTGAACATTTTTTATATAAGCCCCGTATATAATTCGATATGCATTCAGTGAAAAGCTGTCGATTTGGAAATACAAACGGTCACTCCAATTTGATTTATTTATACAGATGTCGTTTCAACCAAGAGAAAAGCTTTTTACTCTATTCACCTGGCTAGCTTATTATTATATATTCCACTCGATACCAAACTTGTTATTATCTACAAAAGTCAATATACAGAAAGATTAAATGCACAGCGTATCGAATACGTAGTACTAATATGAAAAATGTACCGTTAGATGACGTCATCGGTAATTAGCGATTTCTACATGACAACCTTTTGGTTATGGGGATTCTATTACGTAAAGCCTCCTCGAGGCGGTATCCACTGACACATACACACATACACACATACATACATACGTATATAAGCGTATATGAAGGAGGCCTCCATTTAAGAGATATCTGACTACTTACGAATTCGTTTCATTCGCATTCTGTAATCCTTTAAAGCCCGTTAGAAATATGATATGTTTGTGTATTTTTATTAAAGGACTTGCGAATATGATCGCTTCATTATCCGTACAAGTCGATACAGTAGATCTCTCTGCAGTTTCCGAGTTCATTTGCATCAATATTTCGATCAAAACAACAATGGAACTGCAGTCACTGCAAGGAAAATGTGAAATTATTGTCCGTCCGTCTATTCACTGCGCTTTCGTGCATCTTTTATTCAAGTGCGTGCGTATAAAGTACGCATGTCAGAAGTGAAACTTCTTTGGCAAACTATTTTTTAAAATATTAAAAGTGGCGGAAATCGAAACAAATAGTCAAAGGCAAAATATCTTTATTCAAGTAGGCCTATTACAGCACTTTTGAATCGTCAAATATCGTTTTTTTTTTCTATTTATTATTTAAATGAATGACTGATGATAACATAAAAGAACGACTTACAATCTAAAGTTACGAGGGTTCCTTCGCGCCCTGATCTGAGAAGAGCCCACAACAAACTCAGTCGGGTGTACGTTTTTTTTTTTTTTGTTATCATCATTACAATATTTAATTTAAAAATATTCTATATCTATATATATATAGAGCAATTCATTCACTCCCACGCTTTTTTGTCTTCTAAGTATTCTTTCAAATTATAGAATGATTTCTCAATTAGTTTTCTTTTAATAAAAGATTTAAATTTATTAAGAGACATTTTTGTAACTTCTTCTGGGAGTTTGTTATAGAACCGTATACAGTTACCCTTGAATGACTTGTCAATTTTATGTAGCCTACTAGAATTTACAGCAATTTTATTTCCATTTCTTAAGTTATATGAGGTGCATTCACTTTTCTTCCTAAAAGAGTCAATATTTTTATGGACGTACAACAAGTTTTCTAATATATATACGCCGTGAACTGTCATTATTTTTACTGCTCTGAATTTGTTTCTTAGCGACTCTCTTGGACCCATATTGTAGATCGCACGAACGGCCCTTTTCTGCAGCACAAATATTGCATCTATATCAGCAGCATTACCCCAAAGTAAAATGCCATATGACATAATGCTGTGAAAATAACTGAAATAGACCAGCCTGGCAGTTTCAACGTCCGTAAGACGGCGAATTCTTTTAACCGCGTAAGCCGCAGAGCTGAGCCTGTTCGATAGACCTCTTATATGGGGCCCCCACTGTAGTTTACAATCTAAAGTAATGCCTAGAAAAACGGTACTATCTACCAGATCAAGTTCCTCATTATTAAGTTTAACAATGGTTCTCACTTGCTTTACGTTTGGTAATGTGAATTTAATACATTTTGTTTTTTTCCCGTTCAGTAATAAGTTGTTTGCTTCAAACCATTGTACTACTTTATTGAGCGAATTGTTTACCTCGTCAAAATCTGTTTGTTGTCGATTAACTTTGAATATTAGAGAAGTGTCATCAGCAAACAAAACTATCTCATGACCGTCCTTGACAAAATAAGGAAGGTCATTAATGTAAATGAGGAACAGAAATGGTCCTAATATGGAACCCTGTGGAACACCTAGTTTCGTTACAGACCCTTCTGAAAGTTTTCCATTAACACAGACCTTTTGTGTTCTATTAGTTAAATAGGAACTCATCAGGTCTAATGCAGCGTCTGTGATGCCATAGTGACGTAATTTCCCGATCAGAGTTTCATACTGGACACAATCAAAGGCCTTAGACAAATCACAGAAAACACCAAGCGCGTCTCGTGATTCCTCCCAGGCCTCGTAAATATTATGTAATAACTGTACACCAGCATCGGTTGTTGAACGAGCTCGCGTAAATCCAAATTGCTTACTGTGTAATAGATTATATTTTTGAAAATGTTGTAGCAATTGGTTCAATATCATTTTTTCGAATACTTTACTGAAAGTCGGAAGAACCGATATTGGTCTAAAGTTAGAGGGGTCTGAAGTACTGCCCGACTTAAACATTGGTATAATTTTACTGTACTTCATTAAGTCAGGAAATATACCCCAATCTACACAGTTATTAAAAATTTCAGCCATGTCGTCTGCAAGGATGTCAATTAATGATCTTGCTAGGTTAACAGATAGACCCCATAAATCATTTGTTTTCTTATTATTGATTAAATTAAATGACTTAATAACGTCCGAGCTATTGACATGGTGGAATTTGAAAATATTATAACATTGAGGCACACTACAAGCCAGCCAAGAGAGAGCAGTGGATGGTGATGAGTTCAGAGATTTAGTCGTCGAGATAGGAGCGCTAGTGAAGAATTCTTCAAATTCATTAGCAACTTCTGAATCCAATGTAATGTTCTTATTGTCTATCTTAAGATTGAATTCATTAAAGCGCGAGGATGCTTTTCCTGTTTCTTCATTGATGATCCTCCATGTTGTTTTAATTATATTACTGCTATTTTTAATTCTAGATTTAATGTATTGCGATTTTGCTAAAACACATTTCTTTTTAAATTCTTTAGAAAATGATCTTACATAATCTCTGAATTCATCACTAGTGTTATATTGACGCTTGTCATACAGCTCATATAACTTTTGTCTACTTTTGTGTAGATCAACTGTTGCCCATTCACTGAATGCCAATGTGTCAGTACACATGGCCGATTTACTCTTAAATATAGAATTAAAAATTTTATTAAATTTGTTAAAAAAACGGTTGTATACTTCATTGGGATTCAGAGAATTCAATAAAGAAGAAGAATTCCAGTTTAGTATTAGGTTTGATCTCATTCGCTCTATACGCTCAGTAGTGATTGGGACATAAGTGATTTTACGTTTTTTCACTGTTTTATTTACGGTTGGAAAGCGAATGAGTTGGCCACAGTGATCAGAATCTAAATTAGAAATTATCTTTTTGACAGTTGGTTTTATATCTGTAAATATATTGTCTATGCAAGTAGCACTAGTTGAAGATATTCTTGTAGGCTCCATAAACATATTTGTTAAATTGTATGTACTGAATAAATTTAATAATTTCATGCTTGAAGAGCTACATTCCAATATATTTATGTTAAAGTCACCACAGACTATTAGATTTTTATGTGTGTTTGATATTGTAAACAGTACTTGGTCCATTAAATTTTCAAATTTTTCAAAGCTTGACAAGGGTGGTCTATAGACAGTTACTATAATAAATTGCTCTAATTCAATAGAGGCTAGCTCTATTGTCCGTTCAACAGATAGGCTCACTATATCTCTCCTTTCTTTATACTTTAAAGATTTGTTAATTAGGATTAAGGAGCCCCCATGAATAGATGACTCTCTGTTGAATGAACTACCAACCTGGTAATTACCAAAATTAAATACATATTCATTACTTTTCAACCAATGCTCTGTAATACACAAAATATTAATATTTAAGTTATTCAAGAATAATTCAATCTCTAAGTCTTTGCCTTTAATACATTGGATATTTTGGTGTACCAGGCTGATATAGTTATTATTTGAAATTTTTACATTTGTATGCTTTGAGTCCAGCATATGGCAATTCTTATTATAATTATTATTGTTTTTGCAAGAGAAGTTCCCTGTTGTCTTATTATCTAGTTTAAAATAAAATTACTTGGATTATTATCCAAGGAGATGTCAGTTGTAAAATCATGCTCAATAAAAGCATGTCTACTAGCCAGGTTATTGGCTAAGGTTATAAATAAATATGATAACGAAATAGTTATCTGTCTTTTATAATTATTTGATAGGCTAAACCTATCTTTGTAAAAATTATAATAAGCATTAGCACACTTGCTAAAGTCAATAATATGAAATTTATTATTAAATGTACATAAATTGTACATAGTCATATTTAACTTATACCTAAGTGAATTTTCATTAGTAGGCAAATTCTGACAGTATGGTAATGTGTACACAATAATATTTTTTACATTTAATTTATTTAATCTTTCAAAACAATTTATCAAGTCCTGTTTATTTAAGTTGCCTCTGTTTCCCAAGAGGATAATGATATTTGTGTCACAGTCATAGGATTCTTTATTTTTATTAATTGTTTCTACTGTTGACACTAAGTTTGAATTGTGGACACAATAATTGAAGGTGGTGTGCCCATCTAAATGTGAGTTTAGTAATATGCCCATATTACTACCAATTTCATCGGTGTACATGAATGTTTTAGTTGTCCTTTTGTGACAACTCAAGGTCCGGCTTAAGGAACTATTATTTCTATTTTTGGAGACACTGACACCCAAGTAGCTTGGTTTTGTTTCTTGAGGATATACCACAGACCCCCTATGACTACCCACATTGACACTGTTGCATTGGAAAGTATTGTTTGCAGTTGAATCTAGTATATCAACAGGTGTCTGTGTATATGTTGAAATCAAGTGAGACACAGATTTGTCATATTTTTGTTTTAATATATTTAAAGATGTTTGTAACCGTGCTATTTGGGTTTCCAGTATCTGTGTGTCTGTTTCATAAGTCATTCTATTATTCGTGACTTGTCTTGAATATTCTTTTACTTTTTTTATTAAATCAGAATTATTTTTTGATAATTTCTTTACATTTTTATAACTTTTTTTATGTAATTTTAACAATTTCTTAGTTTTATTGATATGCTTATTAAGTTTAATGTATTTTTTGAGCTTTTTACTGCTACATGGATAAATACTGGTGACTATTGTTCTACCCTTCGTTGCAGTAACAAGCTCTGAGTTTGTTTCGACTAATTCTTCAAAGAGAGTTTGAGTCTGTAGTGCTGATATGTTGTGGGAGACAGCTTCTAGCTCGGTGATGTGTAGATGGGCATCACGTAGGTCTTGTTGGAGCGTTGTATTTTGCCTCAAAGTTTCTTCATATTCTGCACAGCATTTGTCAAAACTCTCTACTGTTGTTTGTAGTTTATTCCTTTCCGTTAAAATGTCACTATATTTAATGTGCAACAATGATAACTCTGATTTCAAGTTATCATTCTTGCTTAACAAATCTAAAAGTTCTTTTTCATTATCATCTCTCTCACTAGTCAGCTGGGCACATAACTCCTTGCATGCCTTTAATTCTTTTAAAGCCAGCTGTAGTTGAGATTCTTCTTGGCGTGCAAAGGCTCTGCGGGTAGTCATGTTTGAAGAAAAAAGAAAATAGATTACTTACAAGGTGCTATTAGCCAAGTGACTGCAAGATGATGATCAAGTATTATATTGTTAAATAAGATGAATATATAAGGAGATTACCTAGATATACACACCAATACACTTGTCCACTACAATATCTTACTATAATATTACCAATGAAATTGGATTTGGGCTAGAAAAATGTTTATTACGAAAATAGATTTGGACTATGTTGTCAGAAATTGCCACCAATACAATAATCACGTTTACTTTTATTTATAGATCTACAAAAATACTTTTATTTATAGATAACAGTAAAAAAATTCCTTTTACTGATATTGACAAAATTACAGAAACAAAAGTAATACTCACAGCTAGTTTTTGCCGTTGGCATTCAAACTTACACAAGTCGATTGTTCCTCTGTTCCAAATTCACTACTAAATCATTCAAAAAGTGTACACTTAACGACTTTTTATAAAATTATATATACAAATTTGTAATTACAAAACAAAACTCGAGTAATTTCGTTGTTTTTGTTAATTTTTTTAAATAAAATTTATGTGGAACAGGTGATTTAAGCACTTGTCAGTTTGACAGCCAACCACATATTATATACAATAATTTATTGAAGTCTCAAATGACGAATTGTAAACAAAAATGCCACGTGTTATTTGTACTCGAAACGATTAGCATAAAAACGCTGCACATCTCCGTGACGCTAATCACGCGTTTCATCCATCCAAATAACATATGAGAAAACTATATTTGACTCTCTTACCAGATTGGTTCAATCCTAGACAGTACCATCATTTACCATCGGCTGCGACAGATCACTCTCTCTCGTTGCCGTTAGATATGTTATAGTCGGTGTGGACAATTAGTGCGAGTTGTTTGTCAATAATTAACTAATGCTCCGGGGAGAGGGAGTGGGAGGGAGAGGGGAGGTGGTCGAGACCGACCATTAGCTGAGTGGGCTCGTGGTAATGCACGCTGTAATAGATAATCTTATTAAATTGCTATCAATTTAATATTCTGCAAATTATACGACGCCTTGCGACCTAATGGAGTATCTCACTCTCTCCATACTTGCATACTTGGCTGAGGCTGAGGCACATTTGATTGTCGGTCAGATATATAATGTGCTATATCCCATAATGTTTTTTATTGCCGACCGGTTAATGTTTGACGGTGATCTGGGCCTATTGTAAGCATGGTAGCGTGTCGGATGATACAGTCTCAGATGGAGGCACGCTAACTTGGTAGGAAGTCGTTTACTTCTGAAACTCAAAGTCAAAATATCTTTATTCAAGTGGGCCCTTACAGCACTTTGGAATCGTCAAATAAAATTTTCTTTCACGTACAATTCTAATGTACAAATGATGATGGTATTAAGGAACGACGTAAAATCTAAGTTTCCTAAACAGGAACATCGTACGGGATGTAATTTATTTTCTTGGCGACATGTTTTCGCTATTGGGAGGAGGATGGGGGTGGGGGGGTAACTAACTGCGGTCGAAAACACCTACCAGTTTAGACTCGGACAAATTACGAGGTCGCAAAAAAGTGAGATCTATTAAGTAACATTATGTTGTGCTAGGTTGTAAAGTGAGATTTTTTGAGCGAGATCTTGTAGAATAAGATCTCGTTAAGTACGATCTTCTCATGTTCCAAATTTCCAAATTGTGAATCAAACCTATCGTTTTGTTTGGTTTCCCTCCGCTGCGGCGTCGTAATATAATTTCCACTTGTTGCTCGGCACTCTCTCGCGGGAGGGATTCCATCGGCGGAGTGTTCATAACTTAGCAATATTACATTCTTTTCGGACAAGTTTATTACAGCGCCGGGCTCCCGGACACCGTTTCGCAAAACAATCTTTATGAAATCCCCAAGAATAATTCACTCTTAGAATATGAAATATTAGTTCCGTTTAGTATCCCGTCCGACATCCCAGTGGAGCTTATGTTTTGTCTGAGGTCCACATGAGTGTCTTAGGCGAATTCAATTAATCTCATTCCGATAATTCCTAGAAACCCTTTCAAAGGATGTGCCGGTAACAATCATAACTATGTCTATAATACTCAATGTAACTAAGTTATTTAAGTAGGTAATGATTAACTGTATCTGTCTGTAGACTTTCTAATCACTGCAATGCGTGACCATTTTTTTGTATAAGAAGAATAAGGATTTAACGAACGTAAAACTCTTTTGTTTTTATTCCTGACGGGTTAGCGCTCGTCTGTAATTTCAACTGATGGTGTCATCATCGGACTATATAGTGGCACGCATATTATTCGCTTTATTTTGCTAATAGGGCGATCACTAGCCACGGCCGAAGCCTCTCAACGATCCAAATCCAGATAAATTAGAAAATACGATTTATAAAATCAGCCCTGCAGGAAATCGAACCCGGTATATCTGCAAACGAAGCGAACACTGTCGACGTTGCGCCAGCGAGGCCAACAATTTCATATTTATATTTATATTTATATGAGCGAACGAAAGCTAGTCTATTACTCCGAAATGAAATCTAGTCTGGGATCCTTTAAGCGCACGTCAAATACTACCGAATTGTGCAGAGACAAAGCTCCTTCGGGCGAGCTTATGTGATCTATTAAGTTCGCACCGAGAAATTGTTCTTTCGATCCTTCGTTCCCTCGTTCCTTCGCGTTGTGCGAGCGAAGTACAATACACAGACATCAGAACGTATTGCTTCATTATTTGATTATTTGTGTTTCTGTTATCATTCTCGTCGTACGTACACAATCCACGGACAATAATCGCAATAGATTTCACTCGTAGGAAAAACATTGATGTTGGATATTATAAAAGATTCGGTCGCGAGTCCACAAGCAACTCGCGACTATTGCTCCACTTTTATATTAATCCTGTAGACCGTGTCTGCTGTTGACCGGTTACTGCCAGCCAGGTTAGGCGACCGAATATTTCCAATTCCACATCGTTTTTCAAATTGTATTATGTATTTTCAAATAGCTTCAAACCTACTCAGAAACTGATAAAAATATATATTTAAAGGCCGGGGCAAACTGAACCAAAATTGATGTGGATTTTTTATTGTTATGGATGATTTGCAGCATCTGCCTGACGTTGGGAAACGGTAGTTAACATGTGACACGGTGGAGTGTCGTGTCTTAGGGAGCATTAAGCGCTCGTGGGCCGCTTGGGTTGGAGTCCTTCCCCCTTTGCACATGCCAGCGGAGTCAACGGTGACGCCAGTTGTGTGTGTGGCAGGGTCGTGGTGCCTTCGCAACGTGTACATGGTGGTCCCGGAGGCGGTGGAGCGCGGGCGCGCCGTGGTGCTGCGCTGCATGTACGACCTGGAGCGCGAGGAGCTGTACCAGGTGAAGTGGTACCGCGGCGACCGCGAGTTCTACCGCTACTCGCCGCGGGACGTGCCGCCGCTCAAGGTGTTCCCCATCGCCGGCATCGAGGTGGACGTGAGTACTAATATTATACGGAAAGATGGCAGAACGGACGAAGTACGAAGGAGCCTTCGTACCTTTTCATTTCTAGTCCTTTCTTTAATCTGTACTATTTGAAGGCTCAAACAGCCGTGAAAGCCTACGTAGCTGAAAAATAATAGTTTAATATAAGGTCTTTTGATCGGTAATACGTGCGTCAGTTGCTCCCGATGGTAAATGATCCCACAGATTTGTACGAGTACTTCAACATTCGTGGTAATTTGTGTATACCTGCAGCGTCTGGCTGGCAGTTCGCACTTTCTGACTTTGCTATTTGTTAGTGTCACAGAACTGCGGTGTTATTAATGGCAGCTCTATCTGAGAGCTCACATTAAAAAGGCTCTACTTCTGAATAAGGTATAGCGTCGCCGTCACTTTGCACATAACAAATTACCTCTCTCCGAAAATATTAAAATATCATGTGTCTGCAACATGCAAGAGCAACGTAGGACATCTTCCTTATCTCCTTTCGTGGGTACTACTATTTCACCAAAATAACTTTGTCATACGTATTTGAATGGATTGGATGGAAACAACCTTTTTCTGTCAACATTGTTTAATTGCGGAGGAAGGGGCCCCGACCGATTCACAGACAACAAGCGCCAACCATTACCTGTGGAAGGGCCCAACGGTCGGATTGCTCGTACCTGTTTGAAAAGACGCTGTTGCTCTGCTTTTGAGGATGCATCACCGTCGCTATTGCTTGATTTGCTTTGTTGTAAGCGAGATAGACGTTAGCTGGGAAGACGTCACCATCTTCTTAAAAGACAACGGGCCTCCATTTTATATTATTAACATATAATTCATTTCATTTCATTTATTCAAAACATCAAGATTGAATAGACGAAATTTAAGAAATCTATGGAATGCTACTAGTGGTACTCCATGGAATGCTACGTTTCGCGAAGCAAAGTATCCGTTTCCTGTGTAGAAATCGAGCTGTGCCATCGCTTCAGCAGAGAATTAGTCAAACGCTAACTTATCCACGATAGAAAAGTATAGACAGGAAATGTAACGTTCTAAAATGTGAAGATTTTTATAAACGTTGAACACAAACACGAAGCCTGCATCTGCTCGCACCGCTCCTTACCTTTGATGAACGACTGATACAGGCTACGCCGGAGACGAACAGCGTCTGATCAAATAGCAGCGTGAACACGAACACAGGCAGCACTGTAACTTTTTCCACAAAACTCTGATGTTTTCCAAACAAACGATCAATAAATACGCGATAAGACGAACTCATACGTCGTAGATCAAGTACACCATATGCAAATAACCACCGGACAGTGATCTCAGCTTACCTCCACCTGTAAATAACCTGTAGAACGATGTAGGTAACGTCTTAGTCCAATTATTGAATCGACTAAAAAATAAATTGCTTCTTATAGGGTTTTGTTTATGAATTATTATCTTTCAGCAATTTATTTTGCAAAGGATCTCTCTCGAATCCGGGAGAAATGAATTCAAATGTCTATAATTAGCCCTTCCAAAAAGAATATATTCGCAAAGATATATTCATATTTTGCAGTAATAGATCATTTAATATCGTCGCAACATTTTCTCGGTATTATTTTATTTCGAAGAAGTAGTAATAATATCCTACGTGGCCGTTTTCCGTTCCATACTTCGGGCACATCCCGTTTCCTCCAATAATTCGTCCAAATAGATCCGTGCTTTTGCTATATTTAAATTATCATAACAAAAACATCGGCTGTCTGTCCGCTTCTGTTTCACTGTCTCATTTACATAGTTGCAGTGAAATAAACGTCGAGTTACCAGAATAACCTTTCTAAAGAGCTTTTCCTGTTCCTACCAGTTCCTGTCCAGTGATAGATTCGTGACACACTTGAAAGTTTCAACAAAAAATAAACTAAGTCCAGGAACTCCTTGACACATAAGCTCTTTATTCTGTTAGATTGTCTCATCACTTCACATTAAGTGAGAACTCAGTCAATCGCGGACCTGTACACGATAACAAGATTTCTTCTACGTGAAATTCAAAATACCTCAATAAATGCTCTTCAAAAAATATATCAATCAATAAAATTCTCGTCTGTCTGTTACTTCCAGTTAATGTTTGCAAAGGCAGGTGATATTTTGACGGCACTTTACTGGCAGACAGCTTTTATTATAAAGAGTAACTTAGGCTTTATTTTAGTACAAAAGTCATTTATAATTTCGCGAGCTACACTCACTGTACACACGAATGGTTAGCCTGGCAAAATTATTTTGCATCCCAAAAAAGCATTATTGGGATTGATAAAGGCTCTAGGCGAAGACCCGGGATATGTGGACGGAAAAATAACAGGCGATGGAAAGAAACGTTTCACTTTAAAGGAGATAAGAAGATAGAGGTGTCGAAACGCGTCTTGAAGCCCTCGGCCGTGTGTCGCGAGCGCAGCTTCATGGAAAGCTCGTCATGTTGATGAATGGTTCAAAATCAGTTATGCGGTATTCCCACCGCTATCTCCTGGAGAGTGACTCGACACTAAAACATAATGCGGCGCCGAATCAATCACTCACGTTCAATTATATCGAGCCATTTACGCAGGCGACGTGCCAGCAGATATGCTCGACTACAGTAATAACAATTAGCCGTTGCCTGCGGCGTTGCCCGCGAGCCTGCCGCCCGCACGGGCGCATGGGAAAATCCGTAGTTTAGTGTTCCAAAACCATAGTATCTTCAAACCTGATCAAATTTTAACAGCCTAGCTGGCGAAATGTCGCAAGAACTTGCTTCCTTTACAAAGATTAAGGTTTCGGTTGCAGGCATAAGAATTTTTCTGTTTTTCTACATCCAGAAGGCTTTGGCCGAGGCGAGTAGAGGGTGAGATCACAGTCATTCTCTCTGCGATAAAGAAAAGCCTGGTGTAATGGATCTAGTTTGCGATTCATCGGTTGGACGGTTTGAAGCTGTTAACGTATAAAAGCACAGGCACTGTTTATATTTTATTTATAGATTAAAGAATCAGCAAACAAACTTCGAGCAAAGGAGGATTGTCGCGGCTTAGCGTTAGCACTTAATGAGCCGAAAACGTCGCGGAGTCTCACTGATCACCCACAATCAAGTTTGTTGAGAACTCGCCATTCTGACTCATTCGAACAACGCGGGATTATTGTTCAGGGAAAAAGAGAAAGACTTGTATTATTTATAGTTTTTATGGAGATACTGACTGACAAACGGGATTAGAACCAGTGACTGTCTGGACAAGAGTCCATGCTAGTTGTCACAAGACGAAGTTGCATAGAGCTTATGTAAAACAATATTGTAATAATGACGTTAAAAAGGTACATGGCTGAGTTTTTTGTGTGGGTTCTTCTCGGAACAGGAGTCGCAGCAGCCCTCGTAACATTAAAGTTATCATCATCAGGATATTGTAACGATGCGACTGTATGCTTTATGTGAAGAACCGAAAAGGCTTTTCGATTTTATTTGTCTTATGCTATACTCCTATCTAATTTAATTTTTCTTTAGAGCGCCGTGTTATTTGGTGCTAATTACAGTAGAAAGTAATAGGAGCTATAGGATTAAGCAAATACTGGCGCCACGTTTATTCTTCAAATTAATAAACGTACTAATTAAAAACAAAACAAAGGAGAGATTACGAACAAAACAAAGATTTTCGTCGTGTTTTACTTCAAACGGAGTCGCTGTAATTTGTAAAAGCTTTTTTTACGATGATAAAAGATTTGCGATCTCACTTTTTAAAATTAGAACCGAATATATTTGCAACTTAAAAACCTAAGATTTAAAAACAAATGGAGAAATGTTGCGATTTTCTGAAAGAACGATGCCAGTGAAACACTCGATGCGATCCATGGGCCAAAATAAACACCATCTTGGCCGGTCAACAGACCGCCTTTCCGCGGCCGACTGTAAAGCGACATGCGAAACATACACGGAAAAACAGGCGATGCTGAAAAGGCCGCTTCTAATAGATTTTCCGTGTTTAAAACTTACTACCTTCAGCCTGCAATTTCGTCTGCGTTGATGCTGATCGTTCTTTTTGCTAACGGGTGAGCGCTTGACTGTAGAGATGGTGCAACCTAATATGGGCAAATCACTAGCTCCGGCCGAAGCTTCCCACCGGCTCGCACCACCATCGCATCATGGCCTGTACCAGCCTGTCAACAAATACTGCTAAATGTATACGAGTGGCGTTTTTCTAAGTTACATCGCCAGTCGAAGCCTTTTACATAAACAAAACATGATTACGGGCCGCCGTGAAATCGGTGAGGTATTTCTCGCTTTTCAGTGGAATCCATTCAATGTTCAGGATTCAAATGGATTCAACGGCGTTCAATACGTAAAAGCTTTTCGATATCGAACACTGTGTTGCTTGTGAAGGTGAAAGAGTGTTCTTGCCGACATGAGAGCGATGCCTTTTCATAATGATCGATGTAAAGATTCAAGTTTTCTATATACGCATGTTGCAAACTAAATTTAAAAGACTAACTATTGAGTTTCTTCTCAGTAGAATCAACTTTCTGAACTCGCGGCAGATTTTGAACCAACTGACAGATTAATGACGGCGCAAAATAATTATTTCCTCTTTGAATGAAAAATATTTTAATTTTATGCGAAAACGCCGCCTTCGCGGAGAGCTTTGAGTGTTTCGCGAAGCTCGCGGAGAGCATCGCGGCAACTCACATATATGCGACAAGTACTACTTCTTAGACTTTAGAACTGGACCAACCCGAGATTTACAGATCCGTAGCTGAAGAGGCTTCGATGGCCGTGAGCCAGGCGAGTCTTTTATAAGAGGCGTTCAATAGGTTTCACGTTATCCCGGATAAGCGCCTGGGGCATTTATTATTCATAGCCCAAATGCACCTTTTAAGAATTAAGCTCGTGCACGCGACGCGGCGCAGCTCCACGGCATCAAGTCTAAACTTAGCATAAGTTAAGTCCTCCGCGTCATTTATAAACGGATTTTAAATATACGTACAAATATTGATCAATTATGATGCAAGTATATGAAAAAAGTGCTTACATTTTGTACAGTGAGTAAGGATAGACTCGAAGCTTAGAAGGTCGGAAGCCGGCAGCACATCGTCTGTTCCGCGATTCTTCATAGAAAAGTATGTTCGTCTGCTAGTTTGTGATTGTATGCGGGGGAGTGAGAACGGTATTGCATTGTGCCGACACGTTTCGTCTGTAGGACGGCACGCATGCGACGTTACTTCTCCTGGATCGTAACGAGACGTTTGTGCAGCGCTCGGGCAGCGACGCGCAGCGGCTCACGCTGCGCGAGGTGACGCGGCGCGCGCACGGCCGCTACACCTGCGAGGTGTCGGCCGACGCGCCCTCCTTCCTCACGGCGCAGGTGCACGGCTCCATGTACGTCGTCGGTGAGTACCGCTACACCTTCAACTTAATCTTAAGGTACTAAAAGGCTAGGTAGCGATTTCGGTCAGGCAACCTTAGGGTTAGGGAAATCTTGTTACGAAAGTGGTAGAAGTCGTGATAGAGTCGATAACACTAAAGTAATCCTCGAGCGGTTCCATGTTTATCGTCCTTAAGTGCGTTCGTTGTCTTCTCCGGGCAAGGCGAGGGCGACGTCTGTATATAGCTTGCAATGAGACGCACAATTAGGCCACTATGGACACATTCTCCACTGAAGCTTCAAATTTTAGAAGAAGGATTCGGGGCTATCCATCCCAAAAATAGGACGCATAAACTCTTATATAATTAACTTTTCACAATATGTGGCTTTTAGTGAAAACTGCTTTAGAGCATTTCGACTTCCCTCTTTTTCTTTCCGAGCCTTTAGACTGACTGGATCATGTCTGTCTAATTAATACACACTCGTAAATAACATTTCAGTAAAGGCGTATTCATGTTTCAAAGAATAAGTAACATGTTTTGCGTATTTGAATGAGGAATGAACAATAAAAAAGGGAAGCGTCGTTCCCATCATGGCCACATTTCCCGAACTGGCGAGTGTAATGTTGGCCGAGGGCTGGCCGAGGATCGCGTCCGTCCGTCGCACGGCTGGTGGCGTGACGAGGGCTCTTTTAAGCCTTCCCGCGTTCCTAACTTACGAGCACACAGAAGCAAATTGTTTTCATTTCCATTTATTCATTTTGTGGCGCACAGGTCGAGTTTAGATTGCAATCTCGGCCATACGAACCGAGATAGAGTCTAGTAGGGCGGTTTTAAATAAATACACTGAATCGCTTCTTGAGTAGCCTCTGGGGAGGGGGACTAAAGGCTTACAATATTACTTAATGTACAATATTGCTGACTTCCATTGCGTCGGATTTTCGTGCAATATTCGTGCCTGAAGACTAGTCTTCGAACAGTGCGTGTTGTCAGTGCTCACCTACGGATCGGAAACGTGGTCGCTGANTGGATTAAAACTGAGTGACAGAGTGAGAAATAGTGTGATAAGAGAACGTTGTGGTATAAAAGAAGACGTAGTGACTAAAATTGAAAAAGGTATGCTTAGATGGTTTGGGCATGTGGAGAGAATGAGTGAAAGAAGACTGACAAGAAGGATTTATGAGTCAAGAGTGAATGCGAATGTTGGAAGGGAAGACCAAGGCGAACGATCCTGGACCAAATCCAGACATTTTAAATAAAGGCCAGGTCAAGAGTACTCTAAACCGACGAACTTGTATGAAAGGTTTAATGAGAATGAAACAAGCGAAGGAGATATGCAAGGATCGTGGCAAGTGAAAGGATGTTGTCTCTGCCTACCCCTATGGAAATGAGGCGTGATGCTATGTATGTATGTATGTACAATATTGCTGACTTTCATTGGGTTGGTTTTTCGTGCAATATTCGTGCCTGATGACTAGTCTTCGAACAGTGCTTACCTACGGATCGGAAACGTGGTCGCTGACTATGGGCCTCATTCGGAAGCTCAGAGTCACTCAGCGTGCGATGGAGAGGGCTATGTTCGGAGTGTCTTTACGCGATCAGAAATGAGGAGATCCGTAGCAGAACCAAAGTTACCGATATAGCCCTACGAACCTGAAGTGGCAATGAGCGGGGCACATAGTCCGACGGACCGATGGACGTTGGGGCCCGAAGATGCTGGAGTGGCGACCCCGCACCAGGCGGTGCAGTGTAGGGAGACCTCCCACAACGTGGACCGACGACATCGGCGGCGCAAGATCGGAGGGATGAGGGCATCATTTCGTAAGACTATGTCCAGCTGTGGACGTCCATCGGTCGAAACGACGACGATTGCGTTGGGCCAACATTGAAACGGGGGCCGTAGCGAGTTGGTTTGGCTATTTCGATTGTCTGTTAAGAAACCCATTCATATTGTACAGTGTTAGAGATTCTCTATGAATGCTCTCAGGCGGCTCGATTTCTTCCGACACTTTCATCTATTTTTGTTATATTTCGACCAATTCAATCGAAACCTTGGCAAAATATGTATTTTAATCTTCCATGGGGATTACTCTGTCAATTGAAAATTTTAGAATACAATTTAGGGTGAAAAAATGTCTATCACAATCTTCTTTGGTCTCGTCAAAAATTTTAACCCTCTCAAACCTAACTACTGGAATTCTCAAGCAACCGTTCTTGTGATTCGTGTGAACGGACCGTTAATACGTAACAGCGTAAAAGTAAATGTAAATGTAATATTAAGCAAATTCCGGCTTTCATTTCTCCGCCTCTCCAACGACGACATAAATTACGCCTAAACGTCGCGAGTAAGCTTTGGGGCACAACAGTAATATAAATATAAATATTATGACTTGTTACGTTTACGTAATTAACTTCCGGCCGGAGCTTTGCGGGGCGATGCACTCATTTATTTCCGCATCGAGTTTGGACATGTTTGTAAATGAAAAAGGAGAACCGAACTTCGTATGACCAATCTATAGTTAGTGAAAGATGATGTTGTCTCCGGGATCGTGACAGTAGCCGCTCGTCGCAGTTCCGGCTTGATCGCAGAGTGGGGGTCGCGGCCCACAGCGGTAGAGTGGGCCGATCGGCGGACGCGATAAGGGAAAAATATTACTTCGAGGAATTTCATTAGCGACGGCGCAGCCCATGAAGCGGATTTGGGCGCTTATCTGGCCCAGTGCCTTCACCGATCGCTTTTATGTTATTTTTTACACGATTTGTTATGTGACGGTCATTTCTGTTGGAATAGCCGAAGGTCTAATGGATTCTGTAAGATACACACAATTAAAGATTGCATTAATGGTATTTTTTTATCTATGCCGGAAGACGTAATGGTCACGACACTCGATACATTCAAATTCTTAACTTTTTTTCTTCTGGGAAATGCCTATACGCACTCCGATCACACCTATAATCTTATCGGGAGAATAGAAGTCGCTGGCGAGCCAGAACACCCCCTAAAGCACAGCGATGCCCTTTAGTGGAGCACCAAAGAATAGTACTTCGCATGAAACCTCTGGGAAACTTAGGATGGAAGCAGGAGAAGCGTAAATTTACGCCTCCCCACCTTCTGGGCCAAAGTAAAGGAGCGTCCATCAGCGTCCTACCTCTGCCTCTGCCACAGTCTTGCAAAAAGCCACTGGCCTCTACTTCCTTTCGCTGGGTTAATGTATGTATATAATTCCTGTATCGTTTCTGGTGTATAATATTTCGATTTGCATTATATAATACCTCCTTACGAAACTTCAGAAAAATATTTCAGGATTCTGTATGAAACGGTTTTTATCAAAATGTTCCACTCATTTAACAGATACGTGTACAGAAGTAATAATTTCTCTTCTGAATATTTTACAATTCGTGATGTATATGTAATATGTGCAATTATAAGCCGGGATTTCGTACTCCTAAAATATTAGCTATTTTTGTGTCCATATAATAATGTCGGCCACGTCCGAGTGAGCCGCGGCTTCACGAGAATACGTCACGAGGTGAATTCATAATTCGAGTCCACGCGAGATTTAGAAATCCCGTACATTTTATAATATCATTTAAAGTTAAAGTGGAAAAGTTTCGTTATCTATTCGTAACGTTAGCTCAGTCGGGTTGTATCGCGAATATCATACCTCCGCCGGCGCAACTAGCTTCAATGATGTCTATTTCTTCATCCATACTAAAGTAGGAAATGCGGAAGTAACTCTACTGTCTTTTGATTATCTACTTGCCGAAATATAAACATGAATGTGACCGCAGCAATCACTGGGTATTTTATAATAAAGCGAGAAAATTCTGAAACGGTGTTGAACGTTTATATCACGTCTAGAGCGAGGTGTGTGATACATCCGGTATGAAATGTAGATTATTTATTAGATTTTAAAAGACTAACTTAATAATTTATTAATTTTGAAGTCTTTAAGCGTTGTCACACTGTCCGAGATATAATAATGAGGTATCTCCGCAATATGGGGATTAATACTAAGCAGAGCCATATACAATAAATTATTATTATATCATACATAGTTTTTCACTACTTTTTACTATCATATTGTTTTTGGAAATTTAATAACTAAATGTGTGAGTAAAATATTGGACTTATTTAAATGTATCCCATATTTTGATAAGTCCAAAATTACATACATAGCATCACGCCTCATTCCCTTCGGGGTAGGCAGAGACCACGTCCTTCCACTTGCCACGAACCTTTTATATCTCCTTCGCTTCTTTCATTCTCATTAAAGCTTTCACACAATTTCGTCGGTTTAGAGTGCTCTTGACCTGGCCCTTATTTAAAATGTCCTGGATTTGGTCTAGGAACGTTCGCCTTGGTCTCCCCCTTCCAACTTTCGCATTCACTCTTGACTCATAAATCCTTTTTGTCAGTCTCCTTTCATTCATTCTCTCTACATGCCCAAACCATCTAAGCATACCTTTTTCAATTTNAGTCGGGTATTTTTTTTTACCATCATCATTACAATAACAAATTAGTTTACTATATTTTAATTAAAATTAGAGCAATTTGTTCACTCCCAAGCGTTTCTATCGTCTAAGTAATCTTGCAACTTATAATACGATTTTTCTATCAACTTTCTTTCAACAAAGACTTTGAATTTATTAATTGACATCTTTAGTAGAATCATAAGTGTTGGCACCAATACTCCTGACCTTTTAAGACAACCTCTGGCCATTCATAAAGGCGCGCAGTTCAACATTTACCATACTTATTCCATTCACTCTCGTTATTACTTTCACATGTTCCAGCTTTTGTAAATTTAGATCGCAAGTATACAAATTCTTTCACCTCTTCCACTTGTTCCCCGTCTATCAAAATATTGCCATTCATCATAGATTCATCTCTTTCATTTCATTCCTCATCACTCGATCATAGGCTTTTTCTAAATCTACGAAAGCGCAATAAATTTTTTGGTTAAAAATAAACTAAGTCATCTGTCTCCTCTTTGAAATGCAGTGAATTTGAGTACGTACATAAATAAATTCTGCATCGTGACATTAAAACACTCATACATTTCTTGTCCGCTCTCAACTTTGACTTATTAGAGTGAATGTGTTAAACACCTGTTAACTGCTGCAAGTGCTCAGCAGTGGGAGTTCACTGGCAGGATCTGAACAATACTTTTCACAAAGAAATGTACTTATTGGAAAACAATTTAGCGGTGTCTGCAGAGGATTAGATTTCTTTTTCGTAGCGAAAACCGTGTGTCGAAAGCCATCGCAGCTTAGTGCGGGGGCCTCAGCAGATCCCTCGCTGGATAGCATTGCATTGCAGGCGCGATGCTTATCAGTGTGAAGTGGATGTCGGGAGTGACCTTCTTTCGAGAGATCAGAGTCTCGCCGAGTTGAGCCCACGAACGAGAGAGGGAGAATGAATTGGTTCCTCTTTCACCGGCTAAGGAGATGGGGTACGATTGCGTCCCATTCCCGGCTCCATGAATCCTCGGTCGGACCCATCCACGATCCCAGGGAGGATCGCTTTGGTGTCTCATTCACGTATGACGAGGGTGCCGCTGGGTTGTAGTGCGTACCTCGAGGCCTCCACCTACGACGAATTCGCAACTTCTGGTCCGTGGGTCGGGATCGTGCGTAACCACATTTCCCATCTAAAAAAGGGAAGCATTTATCGGTATTAATAAACAATATGGTGAGCTAATTGCGACGTCGTCGACGCGGCCATTGAATATTAACGGCCACTGCGAGAGCTCTCTTAATAATTTGCATCCATTTGTATTTCCTTTAAGGCTAAAAGTTTTCGTTGAGATGAGAAGCCTTTGATGATTTTTTCGAAACAATGTTTTCTTTTCGCATTAATTCCAAAGTAATTTATACAGTCGCGAACTCTCGCAGACGTGACTCACGCCGGGGTTTACGAATAACAGAGATTTGGCTCCATTGCAATATTATAAGTGTGAAAGTAATTTTATTCATCGCTGAAACTGTTTGGACATTTTGTATATATAAATAGGCGCCACGTGAAAGTCGGACAAAGTCTTATTTCAACCAATAGCACCAAATCAATTCCTATTTTTAGAGAGAAAGAATCATCTTCTGCACATTTACTGATGCGTTTTTGACCAGCGAAATGATAAAGGGTATGCCTTCATGTTTTGAAATGGCGAACGGTTTTCCTATTCATATACTCGTAGGCACCTTCAATAGTGTACTGACCGTTTAGATGTCGTCTTACTCTCGTATAAATGATTTATAGTTTTATGCAGACGGAGTGGCAATTTTTAATGCATATAATTAGGGACTCGAGCTTAATAGTGTACTAATGTCTGTCAAGATTCAGGGCACTGTGTACTGTACAAATCGCGGCGTCTGCGATTCCCGGTGACTGTCCTTCGGTCCGCAGACCTGCCCAAGAGCGACCCGGAGCTGGTGGGGCTGAAGCGGCGCTACAAGGCCGGCATGAAGCTGAAGGCGGAGTGCATCAGCCAGGATTCGCTGCCGCCTGCCAACCTCTCCTTCTTCATCAACAGCGAACCGGTGGCGTACTCTACTGTTAGCTAACGTTAGCCTTTGGCCATGATTTCGTCCGATGGTAGGCGACGATGCAGTCTAAGATGTCAAAGCAATGTACGTTTTATGATATGTAAATATGAGGTGCAAGTTTTTCGCGTGTCGATGTATTAAAGTTTTCCCGTGTGATTACTTACTACTTTCTGGACCTCACACCGATGTTTCTCGAAGATCTGCACCACTTCGGAAACCGTTTCGTCGCCGTAAAACATGAGGCGAATGTAAAACCATCATTAAAAGTTCCCGCCGGCCCAGCCTCTCGGTTGTTTAATGATCTTTTTAATTAGTTGGCAAAAGATGGCCGGCGCTCGTCAAGAGCCTGGAAGACTTCGCACTCGCTTAATCTCACATAATTGCGTTTAACTTTTAAACCCACTATAAATTTGGAAGAGCTAATTTAAGGCTTCGAAATCGTCTTCGACTCAACGACGATTAAATATGAAAGTGATAATGTTTATATAAAACGGCGTGGAGTTCTATGGATCGTTGGATCGGACATCGCTCGTGTCCTTTCGAGACGTAGGCTTTCACTAAGAACGCATTCCCTCAGATTCCCACGGGGTCGAGAACACCTCGCACCAGCTAGTTTTCTTATTAACACTCGAGTGAACAGATAATTATTTCGAGGTATAAAGGCATTAAATTTCTAAGCAATATGGCATCTGACCGCGTCTCCAGATCCAGATATTACCGAAGACAGTATTGTAAGTTAATCTATTGTGGGTTTGTACTCGCGCAAACTCCATTTCCTCGATGGCGCTGAATCTTATATTGAGCGTTTGTGTATGAGATGTTGTAGAGTGCCCTGGCGTATGCTGTTCTCGCAGAACTATCTCTCATGAAGAGGGATTTGTTTTCGGTCGACCTGGTGGTAAGGGTCCGCACAGCATCGTATTGCATTGTGACGTGAGCTCGTGCGCAGGCGCTGTCGCAGCACGTGTGGCACCGCGTGGGCGGCGGCGACAACGGCAGCCTGTGGACGGCCTACAGCACCATCCAGTTCGTGGTGCAGAAGCACCACTTCGTGCGCGGCAAGATCAAGGTCGGTCGAAGCATACTTTTTATGTATTCCCATTGGTCCAGCGTTTCGGGTTGACAAAACGTTGAAATATTATTGCCTAATTTATGATGACCTTGACTCGTGCACGTCGCGCCGCAGAACCAACTGTTGCTGGCCCGACGTCTTCGCCGGTAGGGTGGCGACTAGCCGCGACCGAAGTCTTTCACCGGTTTAGAGCCGAGGACGTCGCTTGCATTCAGTGGGAAGCAGTTATTTTCAAATTAAAAATACGCACTTCAATTTTATATATATAGAATAGGATATACTTTATTGTACACCACAAACATTATACCAATAATACATGAAACAAAACTTAGACGAGTAGTGCAAATAGGCGACCTTCTCACTTATCGGCGATTTCTACCAGGCAACCTTAGGGTTAGGGAGACTATTTAAAGAAAGAAGGGTAGGTGGTCTTCGTTAAAAATACACACATACATGAAAATAATTCTACATACTAATACATATACGTTTACATACGTAAAATCCGCACAATATATAGATTATAAATCAATACAGAATATTCCTATTAAATAAATAAAACCAAGTACAAATAGTATATATATGTATAAATGAAGAGTGAAACCTCTCAGTCGAACCGACGCTATGCCTTTTTCCGTGGATGTGTTCGTTTTCTTTTATGTTGCATCCTCTCCTCTCCTGAAAACTTCTCGTGCTTCAGTGGTTTGGTAGTTAGCGATATAAGTGGCTTTTTTGAGGTATTTTCGAATTAGTCGAAAATTGTTTGCGCGCACATTTAGCGAATAAAAGCCATCTCCGTTTGTAACCGGCGTCACCGATTTCGAATTGTGCGACGTTTCGAAGTACTCAAAATCCACTATACACCCGCAGACGCACCGGCGAGGCTAACGAGACGCAGTCGAAAAGACATGCGCGTCCCGGTTTACGACATTCCGTTTTGATCGCGGTCCAAATGACGTGCACGATACGTATACTCGTATAACCGCCGAGGGGAACAAAGGGCCGCAGCGAAACTCATCATCTGTGCGCCATTGTATCCGGCTGGCGCACACGAATCTGGTTGTCCGTTTAGGAGACGAGCGCACAGTGGCCGTGACTGATTGCAGCGGCAACCGGGCGCGGTTTCATTAGGCCGAGTCGGAGCCTCGGTTCGGATCGCGACCTTGCACTATCAAAGCCTACTCGCTGTGTGCTTCCCTCCTGTTCCCTCCGGCCGTGGGAGCACTTGCCGTCTGCGAATCTGTCGCACGGCTCTATTTACGCCTTTACGCCAATGTACGCAAACAACTGATGAGCGTTAGTATAAAACGAGGTGCAAATCTAGTGGATTTCGTAGACCTCAAACCGAGGACCTCACTTTTTCTTCTCAAGAAATGAACAATGGCTACAATCGCAGTTTGATTGCGGGACTGGCACTGAAGCCGCGCACCTCCTAATTTGCCGCCGGGCTGAAGTTATGGGAACGTTCATGTCACTCGCGACCTTTTTTGACGTTATCATGGTTTTGAGCCGTCGATTAACACATGGGTCGGCGACCTTCTCTTACAGAAGAAGGAATAAAGGATAAAACTATTTTTGCATTACATTTACCGTCCCTCCTTTTTGTATGCTCGCGGACCGCACTGTAGAGGTTTACGGACCGCAGGTTGCCCACCCCTGACCTGATGAACACCGGCGCGGAATAAAAGCACAGAGTTCGTCAAAACAAGATTTCATATATATACTCGTATATCAGAGAAATCTCTTTGAGTCTACATTTTTCGCACGGTTTAGATTAATAAGGCTTGTTTTTTGTCTTTAGCTCAATCTTTTCAATTTCACAAGCTGCTTTATTAAAATGAAATAAAAAAGTTGTTGTACAGAAACCAAGAGAGCCGTGGAGACTTGGAAACTGCTCCACGCCACGGCGTTAATCAAATAGTATTTTTTCAACTTGGATTCTCGGTATTCATATTATAGAAATCCTGTCCGTTTGCAAAACTCGTAAATGACGGATGGATGTTAATTTGCTCACAGAAACGTATCTGTGTTTGTCCCATTTTTGGCGAAGTTTCGAAGCGAATTCTATATATACTGCTGTATGAATCTACAGCTGGAATTTAATTCACGCATGCTTTATAAGCTAGATTAATTACCGACATAATAAGGTTCCTTTATTCGTATTGTACCGGTAATTAAAATGTTTCAACGACTGTTGTCACAAATCGTACCGGCGTTGCTATACCAGCAATCGTTGACATAATGTATTTATTTAGGAACTAACTTCTAAAGGAATCAATAAAATAAGAAACATAAAAGTAACGTGACCAAATAAGGTCTAACTCAGAGTGGTGCTGCAGTAGGCTGCAGCTGGTCTTCAGCGGGAACTACGAATGACGTTGCGACCGTCACCTCACCCACTTTGTATTACAGCTGAACTACTCAACGGTCTTTAAAAAAAAAACCAAAAACATCAAGCAGAAGGCAGGCTGCGCCGCAGTTTCGTCCGCGAGCTGTAGTCGCACAACCGAATTCATATGTGTATCTAAACAAGTTCATGTAGTAGAATGTTATGTGGCTATTGAGTAAAAGAATAAAAGAATGAAGCGGTGTCTTAGTCGACGACAAAGAAATCTAGCCTCGGCATTTACATAAATACTGGGAAACGACGTCACGCTGGCGAAGGTTAAACCAAACTCCGCAATCGACATGGCTTGTAACCAAATAAAGGAAAACCTTGAAGGAAATGGCCCGAGTGACTTGCACTGCGAACATCGGCGAAACGCCACGCGCTTACTCGTCACGACTTTTCTGGAACCACACACTAGTTTTCCTTCTACGACGAAGACTATGAAGCACAGGCCACACCGCGCCGCACAGTTTATACATAAAACATGAAGTTCCAACGAGGAACCGTAAAAATAGTGGGAGCCCGTACGTTTGAGCGCAAATTAGCCACGTGCTTATGCTGAGAAAGGTGGCTTCTTTCGGACGACTTCAGAGAAGATTTCTATTTGAGTACCCACGGTTGATCCTAGAGGGCGGATGGACGATGCACGGGAGTTGACCGGTCATACCTACTCACATTTAAAAAGAATTGCTCAAGGCAGAAGAACTTTCAAACGACTGACCGCCTAACTTCATTTTAAAGATGGCATTCGATGATGATGATGACAACCTTTACGTATAGTTGGAGTTCCGCTGGGAATCCCCGTTCAAGTAACATATTTATTAGTGCGAGGGCTCCCCGCTCTGTCACGTCGAGTTTAATACAGACTTATACAGAAGAGAGTGTATACGCGCCACCCAAAATACGATTGCGAGTGTGATCGCGCACCGGTATTGATGTTGACGCAACTGTTTCCATGAGATGTTCAGTTTTATAATAACCGAGGCTTTCCAACTACTGGTTATTTTGCAATTGCAGGGTTTTTTAATTTATATTGTTATAGGTATAGGGAGCTCTGAAACAAACAAACTTAAGCCGTTGAACATATTTTATTCGCTGGGCCGTTCACGTGGCAGCGACCCTCACGAGGACTCATTATCGAGTGCCGTGTAATTGCGGGAATTATAACGAACTTGGACCAAAACACGAACAACGCCGCGTGTGTTTAATTGATATTCAAGTAGGCGACACGAAGACGCACATGTTGTGTCACACGGACTCGCTCATTTACAAATGCTCGGAACTCGACATGGCGATGCTGATGAGCCGCACACGAGTATACCTACAAGTCTATCACTCCTATCTGCTATTGAACTATTTGAACGCTTGTCTTGAGATTCGGCGCAGATATTCTTTTCGCGACTTAGAAGCCCATGCCTCTACGTTGAGGCACACAATGGGGCAAAAATGAGACACTTGTATCTGATGATTAATGATATAAGTGCGCGTTACAAGCGATGCAAGCGACTGGAGACAATTTGTATGTGACGTACAATAATCAAGACGTGACGAGCTCCTGCCGAATCACAGGAGCAACCACGACCTGGGTCCAATCAATCGCGGATATAACACTAGGCCTTTGCGCCGAAACAAATACATTTGAAAGTAGCTGTCTTTCTTCTATATTACTTACTGCAGCTGTCCGCCAGGCAAATTTATATTGATACTACGATATATACTTGTCAGCTCAGTGAAAATGTATTAATTACAATTCGGGAACATGTTCTCCAATCAGCCGAGTGTGCGTCGGCCGCGGGTGGACGAGGTTGCGGGTGGCTTTCGATGTTTCTTTCGCGAGAAAGTTGCCTTAAAAGATAATTTATGTACGACGGAACAACGTTTACAAGTAATCGGGCTTATTAAGCCTCCAAGAAAGTTCCCGCCGCCTCCGCCCGCGGAATCTAAAAAGTTGCGGCTCGAGATGTAGTCTGTTAGTCTCCCGGTACACGATCGCGAAGTTTCCGACTTGTCATGCCGCTTCATTATTTCTGTACGAGAGATCTCGTGTCGAGACGATATTTGGCGGATACTTGTTATTACATGTTCTTAAATATAATGATTCTAGCGTATGTTTGTAGCGATCGTTGAGCCGATTTCGAAATTAGTCAGTCGGTCGGTGTGGTCGGCGGGGATTCTTCATCTCAGTTGATTTCCGAGCAGGCTTCGCCGCATTGCAGCGACAGCGGGGAACTTTGTTAAAGGCTGAATTCTAATCTACATTTGTGTAGGGCTCAGATTCATAACATTTGCACTGCTTAATGATGAGTTTCGATTTAGTTTATATGGTGTTTAATGTCATCGTAGGTCACATAAACCAGGAACCGCCTCGCGGGACCTCGTCTGCTATACTTCAATGTGGGATGTGAAGTGCGGCGACCACTACTTGATGCTGTCTTACTTCGTTTAAAATCTATATGTTTATATAATAAATTTAAATGTATCCAATCCTATGTAAAAAGCAGGAATAAATTCAGAAAAATGTAACCAAAACTCTAATAAAAAGAAAAGGGATATGAATAGGCCAATATATGTTCTAAAATATGCAATATAATTCATAGAACAGTAAAATATCCCGTGATTGGATTAAACGTAGAAAACTTAGCACGTGACCTACCGGAACAACAACATCGTCACGAAAGCCTGAAAGCAAGAGAAAAGTTGTTTTACTAAAAACTATCGATCACTAGTTTGAGAAAAAGAAAGAGTGCCTGCCTTTATGTTACCTTTCATTACAATGAAGCCACAACACCTGCAGGGTCCATTTGCCGAGCAGAGCACGCGTATGTATACTGTGCATTGGCAAAGCGAGACAAGTCCTCGACGTCTAGAAACGATATAAGGTTAACTGCCTAGGA
This sequence comes from Elymnias hypermnestra, assembly GCA_015832385.1. Classification (NCBI taxonomy): domain Eukaryota; kingdom Metazoa; phylum Arthropoda; class Insecta; order Lepidoptera; family Nymphalidae; genus Elymnias; species Elymnias hypermnestra. Next base: position 37,648 of record JACTOM010000879.1, on the reverse strand, counting down.
CTGCGCCATCACATACCGTCAGGTCAGATCGCAGCCAAGTCATGCATCAACAGTAAGAGTGGGTGCAGCGGAAATATTCTAAGTGAGAGAGAGAGAGGCGAGCCTTCTCTGGTCTCTCTCATCCATTAGTGAAACATTCGAGGATCGCTCGCACATTCCTCTCTGAAAGGAGAATTCTAGCCTACTGAAGAAAACGATTTATAGATTTTACAGAAATTCCAACAGGAACGAAGAATTCTGAAACAACATCAACTTTTTTCCATTGGCAGATCAGATGTAACGGGGACCTCTCTGAATACAAACATTTCCAGCGTAACGAAAAACCCGACTTTATTATGGATATTGAAGGTATCGGTGGTCGGGCGCAGCTGAGGTAGTGTACAAGTAATGGATTTTGGTTTACTTGGAATGAGCTGTAATTTCATTATAACCTTCGAACCATTGAAAATGTTGAACTATGTCGAAACTATAAAAATCTTTAAAACTACATCTTCTTCTACGGTTGTGTTCGTTTGACTGCGATCTCTTTGTAGGAAAATGATTTTGTATAGATCTTTATGAAACAAGTAATATAATTTCCTAGGATTAATGGGAGACTTCGGGTCATGACTAGTTACTGAATTGCCATAAATTAGGTGCTACCATACGGAAACTTTTCTTCTATGGTACGATGCCGTGTAAAAGTTGAAGATTTAGCGTAAAATTACATCGGGTTAGTTACTTCTTAACGGATCGGTACATTCAAAGTCTTGAAAGCGACGAAACTTTATAATTCCCAAGCCTCGACTGAAACCATGATCTGTTTTTCCTGCGTTATTTGTAAACACCACAACGTTTCCACAGATCCGCTGCTCCGCGTACATCTACTCCATATACTTCAGGAGCCACGAGCAGGTGGCGGACGAGGAGCGCGTGCTGCGCAGCACCGTGGCACCGCTGCCGGAGACGAGGGAGGCCATGGTGTACCCCATACACCGGGTCTCCGACAACAGTGAGTGACCATTCACCGGATACCCTCGTCGCGCACCCTCGGACCGCTCTCGCTGGTCGTTTATCCAATACAGGCCTTCAGCCCGCCCGGTAGCCGCCCGGTAGCCTTCCTCAGCCCCCGTCAGATCGGTGCAGAATAATCGGGAGCGAGTGCCTGCCAGCCCGATTTTCCCCGAGAACCATATATAATCACGGAATCGATCTATCGTCCATCGATTCATAAAAGACTGCAACATCCACTCCGCTTCAGCGTAACAATACAATAAGACGTCGGCGACTCTTTTTCAAAGCCAAACTCCGACCGCACCCTTGAAAAAGCCTCGACAAGAAGAGGCTTTAAACGCTTCGATGAAATGTCCGTAGAGAGGAAACCGAAAATCGGTTCGTGCATTCCATCCTGGATGAATCGGACAGCGCGTTCGTTTCCACGGTTCTATGTGCTAGATAAATTCGAGGGGCGACCCTGCTCTTTACTCGACCCTTGCGATGAGAAGGCTCGGATGCTCTCGTCGGAGCAAATCAAACCGCGTTATCGTAACCCAGAATGCCGGAGTGTATTCACATCGGTCGTCATTTTATAGAAAGAAAGAATACGGTTCGAATAATAACAATTTTTCCAAACATTTGTTTCTGCGAGTTCCAACTAACTTCCGACGCTTCACTGGTAGGCAGCCGGTGTGACGAGGAGTGCCTCGGGACACTCTTATTTCAGACATCGAGAATCCGGAAATACGCGGGTAACGGTTGTAGAAAGTTGAAAATTGAGGAACCTGCAATAGAAATTAGTTTCGGTCGGCTCCGGCCCGACCGAAACTAATTTCTATCTCGAGCGCTGATCTGTCGCCAACAGAAAACTATGTTTAAGGTGGTACCTGAGCTTGTCGTCGGTTCCGGTAGAATAAATGCTCTCAACGGTGTAGCCGTGGTCGGGGAACGAGGCTGGCGTTGAATCTACCCGAACAGGGAATATTTTAATTTTATTGTGAAAGCGGGCCGAATTGACGTCTTCTTTATTTGCAGGCGGTTCCGGCATCGGAGGCAGTGCGGCGGCAGCATTCTTAGGGTTCTTGGCATCGGTGCTGCGCTACATAGTTAGGTAAAGCCAGTGAACCCCTAGATAGGCACTCGCCGGCCGACCACCGTTTCATTGCTGACAACCGATGCTCTCGAGTGAGTGTCATTCAACGACATACCGCGTTCATACATATATAATTGCCAGCCGTTCCCGTCTTCCGAACAGTTCTCGAGCCAGTGGAAGTGAGTGGGAACCCGGTCTCGACAACGGTCTACTCATAGGGCTCACAGCTTCGGAGGTTTCGTAGCGAGTGGTTCTACTCCTACGCCTACAAACAGTCGACGTCCACGTCATCAAATTTCTGTCGTCGCTTTTTACGACAATCTCTCTTTCTCATGACGCTGACGAAGTCGCTCGGATGGGTTAGTCGCATGAAATGTGGCCGCTCTCGCTGGACTTCGATTCAAAGCCACAACTTGGGAGAGAATGTTCGTTCAAATGACGCGAGGTGGTCGGCCGGCAGTGGTAGTGGTAGTAACGCGGACGAGCTCGCCGCAGTTGTGCCAACCCGAATTTACGTGTCTCATGCGATGGGATACACTCGTCGGTTTGCTAGTCAGCCTCCGTCCGGCCACGCGACGCTCCACTCGTCGAATGCCAATATCGACTTCCGCGGAGAACTTCACCGCGAACTGCTTCTTTGTGATTTGAACGGAGAGCCCACGGTCCCGCTCGTGTACCTTCGCCCTGCACTTGGCGCCTCAGATTCTCTCAGTGGAGTTCGCCCGCCGATTCGATGTTCTCATTTTCCAACAATAATTCCTTTTCTGTTCAATTCGTAGAAATAGACGAATGAATCCTTTTCCTGCGTTTAACAATAGTGAACAATTATAAGTCGTTTTATGTACTCTTTGAAATATGAGATGCTCAGGAAACACAATGGAAGCCGTAAAAAGAGATATTTAAGTGATTGAAATTGTATATACGCGATCTCTTCTTCGAATTCTCCTTCTGATGTTTCCATATTTCGGCCGGAAGTATATCGTTGTATAAATTAAGAAGAATTATCACAAATGTAAATATAAACTTAATAAAACGTTGTATTACAAGTGTTGATTCTTGATTTATTTATTTAACCGCCACGCGTTCGTCGAAGGACCCCATTTGGTAATTTCGGTTGCAATTATTTGCTGGTAACGTGGTAATGTTCGAGTGTCATCTCATTCGGCGGAGAGTGACGGTACAGTCTAAAATGGACACGCGATCACTTGGGAAGAGGCATATAACATATACAGAAGTGTACCCGTGGAGGAAGTGAAACTTCTGTGGCGTGACTTGTTTTTATATTGACCTCACGTGTAACTATTTCATCGTAGCCGTTGCCCGATAGAGGGCGAGCGAGTGCCGTGAGGCCGAACAGCCGTAGGAGCCATGCGATGCGAAACGAAACAGCATGAATAGCGTTTTAAGACAATTTGGTCTTAAAAAACGTGAAACTGCTCGAAGGTTTAATCTCGTGACAAGAAAATGATAAATGGAATAGTTGCGGAATGTGTCTCCGGCGTCCCGGGCGTCCCCGGCGCGTGACTAATGGCCGCTAATGATAGTTATTCAATGAGCCAACTCGCCTGACATCGCGAGCCCCCGGGCCTCTACGTGTGCACCGACCATCGTACCGCGGTTCTCTGACCGAGCTGACATATTTACACACACACTTGACACGGCTGCCAGGTCAGTCATAAGATTTGATACAAAAGTTATATTACAGTGCTGAATGGATACAGCGGATGGTTCATATAAAGTTCAGGAGTGAGAAATAAAGATAGCGGAGCTCAATAAGCACAGACGCAATACAGGACAAAGGTGGAAAGAATAACACATGTCGGAGGGCAGGTGTCTGTGGAGCGCTGGCGCCATCATGTAATGAGTTTGTGTAAATTGATATCGAGAACATTAAGTGATTGAACATTATAATGCGAGTTAATTAATAAAGGGTTTGATTGCACCAACATTACCCATCAACGCCCGCAGTACAGAAATTCAATTATGGATGCCATTAATGACGATGTCGGCGGAGAACCTTACGCCCCTGTGCCTTATGCTCTTTCTTCTCTCTTATTCTCCGACATATATGCTAGACAATGTAACTTGCAAAAATTGGGTAGAATCAGCTACCCGGACCGACGGTACCGACGACGAGACTGATGACGAAAGAGAGGCTGTCGAGACTACATCAACAAATAGTGTGTCGATTTTAAGTGTAAAGGTGACAAGACAAAGATCTTGGAACAGCGCGTGTCGCCAGAGATCACTCACTTTCGGTCAATGTTAGGAGTGTAGAGGAGATAAAAGTGATGTTGCGACATCACACAAAGACGAGTCGACTATATTTGGTTACGAGATTGATACTGTTGACATGATATTGTTTGCGACAAGTAATTGACTTCGACCTCTCGCTCGTGGCCCGCGTGATTACACATCTCAAGATAACGAAGATACCGTTTCCATAAGAAACTAGCCGTTCCCCCCGGCGTGATCTGCGGGCGACATGAGCGAAGCACGTTGGAATGCGGGAAAGCGAGCGAGCCTTTATTTATAAAAGAGTAATTAACAGACGGACGTCAAAGATGACGAAACTACCTGCCCACATATCACGAAACTTTTGGCCATAAAGTCGAGTGTTCGGGCAGGACGTCCACGAGGCAGGTGCCCCGCCCCCCGGCGCCTGTCCAACTTCGGCAATCAACCGCAGCTGCGGCCCACGACTCCGCTGAATCGATGCCGCCTCGAGACATATTCGAGGAAACGCTGAGCTGGCACACTCATATCTGAAATATTATCGGCTTTCGACGGGATTAAAGCGAGTAGTTTTGAACGGGATCGATCGCCGATTCCGTCGCCGTCAAAAGGTTCGCTTCGCACTTACGGGCCATTACATATTTACATATTTATGTCGACCCAAATGTCTGTCACTCGAGGCAAAGAACTACATTTAAACGGCGCCTAATCCTCTTTGATGTATTTGTCCACACGTTATAGTGATGAAACGGCGAACACCGTATTCCAGTTTGCCATCTCCTCGTTCGAAAAAGAGACGAGTCCTAGCGGAGGTATTCTTAACATGGTTTCTTAACAGGGTTTAATTCATTGCGACACTCTTTTGGAGATATATGGTAGGGAGTTGATGAAACTCCTGTTTACTACTTTCAGCTGCAAATGCATTATTACAAGCTGAAGAAACACCATGAATGCGACAAGGCTTTTTCTGGGGGCGTTTCCACGCTTTTCTAACTCTAGACGCTTCTGGTTTGTCAAGATGGTCGATGAAAACTGATACGCTGTGAGATTTTTAGATCCTCGTCTTATTATTAGCTAGTGGTCGAAATGATATCTATTAAGAAAGCATAGTATTTTTTTGTAGATGCATGAGGAGGCATTTCAGTCGTGAGTACTGAACGAGCAGCAGCCGATGTCACACCACCACCGCATACAATGAGGGATGCGTTCTGGGTGCTTCTCAGAACAGGGCCCGTGCGACCTTCGTAATCAAACTATTTGTCACAAAATCGTTTGTGCAAGTGTGTGCCACTTTCTTTTATACGTGCTAGCGACGCTAGGCCTCAGGTGGGAATAAAAACCGGCTCGGTATGACAAGAAGGAGACGGGTGGGTTCTTACAGGTGGCGAAGTGCTCGGCTGAGCGGCGATAAACGGGAGCAGGCTCAAACGGACACAGAGCTTCTGCTTTTAGATTTGCGAGAAGCACTAAAAAAGTGAGCGCATTTTTCGAGATATTTAAGACACTTCTATAAAATCAACTTTTCTCTTTCAGAACTTTTTTCCCTCCAGGTATCGCACGCTCAATTAAAGCTCTCGGTGAAAAGAGCGATGCCAATATGGCAGCGCCCATGGCTGGCATCGGCCGTTTCGCCTGCATTGTGCTTTCGTGAAACCAAACAACGCTTTTTATGTTATTCGAGATGAAAGCTTCGAGTGGACGTGAGTTACCGAAGTACTAGATTTAGTGAAGCATATTTAAAATAGTTTCAGGCTTGATTTTTATGAGAACTAAAACGACATAAAAAACTCACTGGACTGGTGGGAGGCTACGCAATAAAAATATTGTTATTTTTATTGGTTTGGAACCACATGTAACTAAAAACAAAAAGTGTGCAATGCAATTGGAGAACCTGTCGCGGGAAAGTTCTGGACTGCGACCGCAGACACCATTGCCCCTCGACGAACTCAAATGCATCCCGTGGGAATATGGGGCGACTAGATCTTTGCGAGCGTCTAGTTCGCAACTCGGCATAGTTTTAACTCCGGCTCGGTGTCACGCGAGGTACACCTGCAATTACTCGTTTGAAATCCTTACGAGCGAGTTGTCTATCGGTCGATTCTCAGTAAAATTAACCTCGGGAACCGGTGATGCTCTCGTACCGACGGACGGACTGCTGTACCTTATTCTATTTGATCGATTGTGCTCGCTGGCTCTTGAGTCTGCTGCCAACTGAGTAAATAAGGAACTCAGTATCAACGCGAATCCAGCCAAGAGCAACAGATCGGATTCCATGCAGCTGATATTTCAGTACAGCGGAGTATGGTAAAGCTGCTTTCCTTTCATCGGCTCGCAAAGTAAATCCCTCATTAAATTTGGGGTGATTGAGTTGAATATGGTCCAGCGGCGTTCCATTATAAGCCGCTCACGAACAACACATCATTTATGCACGGCTCAATCGGTAATCAACACGATTCTTATAATTTCATCAGCTGCATCGGTAATTCGGTGACACGATTATTATTCAGTGGCGTCCATGGCCCCGCGGTGGTAGAGGAGAAGGTTGCGAGAAATCTATCTGTTGTTGTTGTTGTTTGGAGAACTCGTTGGAAGTTCTGAAAGGGTGCAAGTGGAATTCCGGAGACAGTTTGTGTAAAAAGCTCGATTCAACACCATACTACATTTTAAGGATCACTGAGGCGAGAGAAAGTTGGTGGCCACCGAATAACTGCTCAAATCTGGCGAATGAGGTCCCGCGAGTCACGCTCGGATATCATCGTGAAAGCGTACGCGAATAAAGTGTGCTTGATTTAATTTATTTATTTAATGGATGGATGAATGTTGTGTGTCGGATGCTCGTCCGTAACCCAGCATATCGGCAGCGGGAGCGCTTTTATGGCTTTTATCCTAAACAAACACAATAAACCCTATATTATATCTCCAGGCGATTCGAAATTATTTTATTAGTATTTCGCAAACAACATTATAGTTTACGCAGCGCGTGATCAAACAAAAGCAGACGGCTTACGCGTATACATTTTCACAGTGGTTTTTTTCCAACCCACGCCGTGACCCATCGTCAGCTTCAGCAGATACGGTCGCCGACAATATTTCACGATCATACGATTTTGGAGCAACTAGCTCGGGGACCGACTTTCGTGCCTTTCTCGGTGGAGTGGCAACTGGCCCAGGGCGAAGACCCTCCAGTTTACTCTCAAATTAGAACATGTTTCGTAACTATTTAGATATGCGAGTGTCGATTGATACTTCTCGTATGAGAAGCAGAGTTTGCGTCGATTTAGTATCTTCATTCCACCTGTCGCCCATCGGAAGGGGCCGTCGACGGTGATTTATCGCCGGCGGTGGTTGCGATGACGGTCTTGACGCGTTTTATAAATCGGGTACACTTCAAACACATTTTGCATAATATTTTTATGCTTTCCTCTCGGTATCGCGCGTGTAATGATCGAAAGGTTTATTTTTATCGGAGCGAGTGATGGACACTTTTTCATCACAACGGACCGTTCCACGGGTACGAGCACATATTGTGCCTGTATCTGACGATTCAAAAGTGCCGTTTACAGCACTCTATAGAAGGAATTTTTGATTTGAAGACATGTTTCACCTGCCGCAGAATGAAGATGCATCGAACTTGAAGATTACATTTAAATATAACAATGTTTACACAAATTGAAGTAATGTCTTTTATTCTATAGATCTTATAAACATAAATGCGAACCAGAATATTTCTTTATTCACAACGTTACTTAAAAAAAGCCGAACAGAGAACTAAAAATGAAAGAACTCGGCGGAAGAAAAGTTCTTTGTACCGGCAAATCATACATTAAATTTTATAAATAAATCGATGGACACAAAAGGTTCACTTTAAAATATTCATTCCAAACACTTGGCGGAAAAAACCTTCGGGATCGGTTGAGTAGTATTGAAATTCATCACAAAATACAATTTAATTTCACAAAAGCCTCCGTTGGGACCTTCGCAGTCAGTTAGTGATGGGTATGCGAGTGGGCAGGAGATTGCAGTCCGGTTTACCGACGACGACATCATTAGAGCCATGTGTTCCATGTCGGGGGGTGAATCTCTTGGCCACAACGGGCTCAGCATTGAGCACTTAAAATACGCTGGCCCTCTCCCACCCAATGTGCTAGCAATGTTCTACAACTTGTGTGTAGGGCATTCATACTTACCTCAGTCACTGATGAAGGCTGGACTCATATTTATGCCCGTTTTATCGATCTCCAATCCAAGGCGTTTCACATGGTTGACTATGTATGATGTCCTGTGGCAAAATGTGAGAGAAGCTGGTATACCACGGCATATCATTAACATTTTTAAGTTCTGGTATAGTAGTCCGGTCAACGTCGTGAAATGGTCAGGAAGCTACTCGAGTCCGTATAGGTTGGAGTGCGGGGTGAGGCAGGGTGCATAGCCTCCCCTAAACTATTCAACTTATGTGCCAACTCACTGATAGAGGTCCTTAGCATCACCCGTACTGGGTGTCACATTGACGGCGCGTGTCTCAACAACATTGGTTACGCGGATGACATGGTGCAGTTGAGTGCCTCTGGCTGCGGCTTAAGGAAACTGTTATGTATCTCTGAGCAATATGCTTATCGTCATGGCCTAGCATATAATGTAAAAAGGAGGCAAGGGGATGTCGCTGCCCTCTTCGGCCCCCTCTATTGAGCTTTATGGGATTCCTTTGCAAAGGGTGACCCCTAACCTGAAAGACGATGCTGACATGGAACGCGAGCGCAGGGCGTTGTCAAAGAGGGCAAATATGATCGTCCGCAGGTTTGCTAGGTGTACGGTGCCAGTGAAAATATCACTTTTTAAAGCTTACTGCACCTCATTCTACACGAGTAGCCTGTGGGTCGATTACACTCAAAAACAGTACAGCGCCCTACGCGTGCAATATAATAATGCATTTAGGATGCTGATGGGACTGCCCCGATTCTGCAGTGCTTCAGGTATGTTCGCCGACGCGCGTGTGGATTGCTTCTATGCAACCATGCGTAAGCGGTGTACATCCCTGTTGCGAAGAGTCCGGGCCAGTTCCAACAGCGTCTTGAGTGTGTTTGCTGCCAGGCTCGACTGTCAGTACTTGAACCACTGCTCATTGGTTCATGTGCTGACAAGTCGGACCGGAAATAGATTTAAGTAGCTATAATTGTATTACTAACACCTAGTTTTAAGTTTATGTTTGTCAATGTATTTACTAACACTACTAATACCGCTATGACCGCTAATACGGTTGAAATAAAAGATTTTTATTTTTTT
>JACTOM010000879.1:6830-27532 GCA_015832385.1 Elymnias hypermnestra | reverse complement strand
TGTTCGCGACTTTTTCCCTTTTTATTGTAAATTTATTTCCCTTTTTTATTAAACTAAAATTGTTAAATGATATTGTTAAACATCGTTCGTTGTATAATATATTTTGTTGTAACTTAGAGTCTGATATTTATAAGTATGTATAATGTTTGTAACTATAGCGTATACACTATTTGTCATCGCTAAAAATAGAACCATTTTTGTAATTAAAGTAGCCCCTGTGATTGGTAATAAATAAAACGCCAATCATAGGAATCACATTTTATCCAATAAATCGATAACCCCCGTCGCTTGCTTGTCACAATAGTGCACGTTTGTCAGTCGTAAAAAACCTACATTAGATGGCCACTTTCGGCAAACCGTATTCCTGTTCCTGTTTCCGGGTTTCCTGCGAACAACAGTTAGTAAATTGGTGACAAGTGGGCGGCGGAGCGTTGGAGTGAAGAATCTGGTGGCATTTTCATTTATCCTGAACCGGCAAGAGTGAGCTTACGAAGGGGCTCACAGTTTTTATAAATATATTTGTAGTATTGAATACGAGCATTTTGGTTTGACGCATACATTTATTTAAAAACAAAACGTTCAATTCGTATGGAGCTTAGTTGAGGTCACCTTTTAAAGGCGTGTGCATGTCACGTGCCTCATTTTCATACAGAAAATAGAACCTCCTCCAGCTCGCCGGAATTATAGATTTAAAAAGGTACGAAACTAACAAATTGTTAGATATTTTTAATTGAAGCGATCGACACATCGTACACGTTGTTCGCCGACGTAAACCCGAAGCTAAATGAAGTGTTGTTGAAAATATTTATATTGCCCTCTCTCCTCCGCGAATCCTCAGTCCGCCTCATCCAGCTGGAGACAGCCGATTTACCTGTATGGCGTCGCATCCAATGCAAATTTGCAATGGTTCTTACGATACCAATATGTTCGACCAGGGACGACTAGAGATGCTATCAGCTCGATGTGCAGCTAGTGAAGTGCTTTATGCCATTCCGTCCTGAATGTCGCATCGCAATCGCATGTATCCAACAGGTCAGTGCAGAGAGAATATTATTTCAGTACATCGACATTTATTAAAAATTTAAAGCCGAATTGAAATCGAATGGAGCAGAGTGGATATTCTATAGAAAAAAGCTTTGATCACTCTCCATGGAAATCGATAGCATATTTATATTGTCCATCTGTGTAGGACTCAATTAAAGCTTCGAAAACAAGAGCTCTTTGTTCACTTGCCGAGGATGGAAATAACAACGGCGTCTGACTTCTTTCAGGCAAAACGTTTAATAAAAAGATATGCAAAATAGTTGGCGAGATAACATTAGCATTGTGCGCTTAAAGTGTAATGAACGTAGTCGTGCTGCAGCCGAGTCCGGACCCATCCGCCTTGGCAGGCGACGCAGCACAGAAACGCTGCTCGTTCGCATGAAGCATTAGAATCTTAGTAAAATGAATTAGTAGGGGAGAATGGGGCTATCGGGGGCAGTGGGCGATGCGTAAATGGCATCCCCATCGTCACGCTGGCCCCCAGCACCGCCGGGAGTCTTTCGCTTCTGTGCTCCGCTGGTGGAAATTTACGTCAACGCAAATTAGAAGCGAAGTGCCGAATACCTTGCAGTAGGCGATCGAGAGTATTATACGAGCTCGGTTAGGCTTTCGAAAATGTGATGCGCAGTTCAGATTATATCAGTGTTTGAAAAATTGTTATTGGTCTTGCTGGCAGCAGATGCCTAGCATCGAGGGCAAGTAACGACGAGAATTGGTTCAGATACGCCTCACGTAGGCCGGGGCAAGGGTACATCTGCGATTCGTGCTAGATTTTCTTAAGAGTCCGATTGCCCCTTGGGGTGAGCACCATTACCCGCACGTTGGTGCAACGAGAGTCAAAGCTGGTTTTTTTAACTTTCATATTATCCCAAGTTGATTGTCAAATGGACTTGAAACTATTTCTAAGGATATTTAATTAGGTTAATTATGTTTAAAGGTAGTTGCAATAAATATTTCGTTTATGATTAAAATGTCATTTGAGTTTTCGCTTAAGCGACCCACATGACCCTCTTTGTACTATCTATTGGGACGTCCCATAGAAAATTATAGACTTCTAGAAGTGAAAGTCAAGTACCACAAAAGTCTTAATCACAGAGTGACAAGTAATCGGTACTGAAAGATTGTTAATTGATTAAAAAAAACGGTCTATAATTTGCTGAGGCGATATAATGTAGATACGATACATTGAGACGATGCTGCAATGTCGGTGGTGAATAGGACCCGCCTGAGTTCGTCCGTGCGCGCTCTGCTCTGAGAAGAACCCATTTCTGCCATAACCCTCGTGGCCTCGAACATCGTCGCCGCACATTTGACTAATGAAAAGTGCTCGAGTGAAAGGATTTTTATATATTTTTTGTGGTTTGTAACTTACCGCGTTATTAGCGTTCGCGAGTTATTTATCAGCAACGAACAGAACCAACTGTGCGCTGTTTATCAAAAAGCAAACTGCAGATGTGTTCTGTGGCTACATAACACGAGGCAATAGTGTTTGGTTGGCATCATTGCGTCAAAACAAACACGAAAGTGAGTTCGCCACGAGCCGGTTTGTTTGAGTGATGTTGTTTGAACAACGCGATTAATTCAAATAGTGTTTATTTAATTGTTCCAGTTGACCACGAACCAAATGAATGAATGCAAAAGTAATTCGGATGTCCCCCGTACGCTCCCGTACGCGGGCCCGGGTTCGAGCCCTCCGTCCAGCCGATACGAAACTGATATGGGTTTCTTCTGTAAGGATTTCCCGTTTATTAAGGAGCTCAATTTGTGAATCTCTCGTTTCGCCGTTTAACATAAATGCATGAACCCGTCGAAAGGGGATCCGCCAGATAGTGTAGCTCGCATTTGAACTTATTCATACGGTGCAGTGTTGTTCAATTTCTTTAGAAAGTTCCGTGTGGGTTTTCGCCGAAAGTTTCAAGTAGATCCGCCGGGTAACATAAATCTAGCTACACTTACTCGACCGGATCCGTAACGCGATAACCGCCGCCGTGCGCGGAAGAACAAGGGCGGGGCACCTCCGCACTGGCCTCGCCGCATCCATCCGTATACACGGACAGGGAAAGTCGAGGGGGGTGAATAATGAGGACCATTCTTGGTCGTGTTTAGGAATACATATTTTTGTTCACGCTCGCCTATCATCTTGCCCAATTGCGAAGCGAGTTTTCGCAACATTGCGCCAGGAACGGCGTCTATTAATGAATTTTTGAATGATGACAAGCGAAGGTAGCAATCCGTCCAGGTCGGCAGCACGAACTCATTTTATATTGTTGGCGAGTAAAGGACAGATATTAATATCGGATTTATCGATTCAATGAATATTATACTATATACCGGTTTTCCTTCTAAATGTTTATTAAAAGTGCTCCAAGTCGAATGCGCCCCAACTTTTTTCCTTTCAACGGACATTTTTCCATTTAGTGAGGGAAATGAGATCTATCCATGAGTGTTTCCTGTCCGCACTAGCCGTGGCTCCGTCACAGTGCACATGTATCTCAACTATCTAGCCATAATATATATCTCGGTTTTAATCAACTCGCAACTCTACCTTCCTCTACCCGTGTCCGCGTGCTCCACCCCCGTGCCTCGCAGAGCACGTTAAGCCTGATCTCTCCCCGCGAGTGTCGAACTATTGTCACATCCCACTATAAGAGTGAAGGAATAGAGAGCTCTCGTGTAACATTCTTGCCAGTAAAATTCCTTTCCCTGGGAATGAGGAGGCCCGTGCCCAGCGTCGGGGAGTCAACAGGCCGCTGCTCGTCTTTTATTAAACGAACAACTAGCTTTATCTTTGCAACTCACGATAGACGTAACATTGACTGATCGGGAACGGAACGAGGGACACCTCCAGCTATCGAATATTATCTTAGTTTACAAACGACTTACCGAAACATAGATGTCCAGCACTCTCGTGATTCAGTACGTGTAATCGTTACGCAGACTAAACAGCCCCGTTGTGGTCTCCCATAACGCTGCTTCAGGTGCCCATAACAGGTGCTGCTTCGGCTCAAATGCCTCGTTACGCACCGACTTACTAATTAATTAGCAACACAATCCCATACAGTTGGCTGTTAAAGTTGATGTGCGTCATTAGCAAATTTCGCCTTCTCAGACCCTCTCGTTTTACTTCAACTTCAAGAGCTCTCTGTGTGGCCCTGTTTCAGTGCGATAGAAAAGTAGCCGACCTGTCTATCGTTTGCAGACTCAAATTGACGTGGCTGCGAGCGACGGACAGACGGCTGTTTCTCGCGAATTCAATATATCCATAAAACACGTACTTCAAATTCTAAATATGTTTAGTCGAAAAAGCCTCACAGCATTTTGGAATTGTCCGATATTCTTTTTTATATATCTTATTTTCGATCTGCGGCTGATGATTGCGTTAAAGAACGACTTACAATGTAAAGTTAGGAGAGTCCGTTCGCGCCCTGATCTGAGAAGAGCCCGCGACAAACTCAGTCGGGTGAAATTAGTTCCTATAACAAATGCTCATGGAAACTAATCAATTATCAAATAGTCTTTCAGTATAAAAGTAGTGATAAGTAAAGTGAAAACAATTTTTTTATTTGGAGTGTTCATTTTGAATATAAACTTATTAAAGTGAGATGTCGTTTGAAGATGGATATTACGCGGGCCCTGGCGTATAGTAAGTAAGTATGAAAGCGTAAGCCATTATTAGTCAGGGCATTGGACGTGGCCCAAGCGGCTTAGTTTTTACGACATCAACAATTTCTGTTACATTGGCAGCATGACAATCCGGCTTTGTTTTCCTTCATCGGGAACAAACAGACGGACGCGTCGGAGGACTCTGTTTCGTGACGCGTTAGGATGACGACGAGAGGAATGGTGTGCCGCACTGTCGCGTAAGAGTCCCGCCGACTCCCTCGCCAGACCTTTCCGCGTCTCAGTGGAGACAGAATCCCACTCCGTGCACCGGCTCCGAGATGGGCCAAGTCGGCGTTAGGGCTCAACCCGCGGGGGTCCGGCGATCGCCCTGAGCCCCGCAAATCCCGGCGACGTCCGAGGAGACACGTCCGTGTGATGAGTCGATTACGATCGGCCCGAGGCGACGCTATTTGCATACACGGCGCTGGATTATTTTGGTGCATCCTTTCCGGTTAGTTGTAGGCCGTGTCGATTGCATCGCACACCGCTCTGATGAATATTTCACTGGAGTTATTTCATGACTAGACTTTCAATTATTACGACGACGATGAAACTGATGACGGCAATTGTCTATCAACGCAATAAAACAACGTTTCGGTAATCGATCAAACAAAACTTTGAGACGTAAAACGTTTTGGCGCGCACATGCACATGCACATAAGCATTTTACACGAAGTTAAAGAAGTGCCGGTTGTAAGCGACCAGATTGGCCAGAAAATGCCGCGTGCAATATATCTTCCTTGTTTGAGTGATTGCATAAATTTAGTGTTGTCTTGCCTTCACTACGATCTTCTATAAGTACGAATTAAATTTATTAACTCCAGATAACCGAAGTTCAGCAGTACGATTTCACTTCTACGACAAACATTTACGATGTAATTGTTATGCATTTAATTTGGGCGGCGACGATGTGGCCCATTTGAATCAGTAACCGCTACTTCTTTGCAAGGCTAACTGGTTACATTTGGCATTTGAATGCTCTCTCTCTCTCTCCGATTATTCATTTCGTACGTCTTAGGATATGGATGATATTTTTGATTCCTCCGCAACAATCACGCAAATAGTTCCAGAGCGCAGGCTTTTAACAAATGAGCTCGTTTGATGTCTCCTATTTGGCATTCCTTCGCAATTTCCTAAACTCGACTCCTGGCGAAGTGACTTAGGCGTTCTCGCATTGAAGTACACGTTACATATCTATCAGTTACTTATCTGTCCGTTTGTATCGATAAAACGAAAAGTAGCGACTGGACCGAGTCTGGCGCTGTTGCAGTGGGCGATAGCTGATGTTACACTTATCGAGTAGGCATACGTATGAAACCCATGTACAGACAGTGTGAAATCGATATCAAGTTGGCGACTCGTGTGGTTGCAGCAGTGGCTGCGATGACCGCAAAGGGCGCGGCCCCATCGCCCCCTCGCGCCGTGACTCTTCGTTTGCGAACCCATTCTTTCTTCCGTACAATGGAAAACATGATGATGAATAAGCATTCTTGTTACATTCGTTTAAACAATGTATGCGACATTGGACACGGTGAAACTAGTTAGTGACGTGGTGCAAATTGACAACTTTTTAGTAGAATCCTCCAAAGTAATTTTTACTTTGAAGAGAGCCATTTATTGAAGAAAAGGTGATACTTCCTCTGATAAATATAGCCGGTATCACAGACAGTACACGTAATTTGTGACATAAAATGTACATCACGAACAATAACTTTCCAAATGGAGTGTGGTCGAAGGTGCCAATTAATAATTTAACGTATTTATTAATTAATAGTTCACGTCGCGGCTGGAGGAGATCACTCCACGTTTAATCCGATTTTTCTCTGATCGCAGCCATAAGCAAAGCTGGTCTGCGAATGATATATTGGTTACCTCCCCGGGGGTTGTTTGGGTGGTGGTGTCGTCCGCTCCATACCGCTCACATAATTAACAAAATAACGTTTTAAATTATGTAAATGTATCGTAAATGAGCTTCGCCGTCCACGTTGATATCGCCACGTTCATTATTTTTGCAATTTTCCCTTGTAGCGAATTCGAGTTTGCCAATATACGCCATTTTAAAATCTCCGTCAGCTAACTAAATAGTTATGGACAAATTGTTCAATGTTTTTCATTTTTGTGAAGTGTTAAGAGGAAAGCGTTAAGACTGCCGTTACTAGCACCTTGCGCTTGACTTTAACCTCATCTGATAACAAATTACGAACCTCATTCATTTATAGACTTGCTGCTGCCTTTCATTACGAATTGTCACATGCGTTGGCATATTGTTTGAATGAGCTCCAAGTTTTATTAATTCAGCATCGAAACGTCCCCAGCAATCTATCGGTGTTTTCAAGAATATAACCGCATGGCAATCGATTGTGTCATCGATGTCTCCGGCACAGGCTTATCTTGCTAATCCGAAATATGGTAAATCAGGTTAGTAATTTCTCATGGTTTCTGGGTAGCATCGCGTCGGAAGGTCTTTTTCGGTAGGGTTGGAATATCGGTACCGGCCCATCGCATCGTGAGGTTAGAAATACAGAGGACGCACTTGTATCGCCACATACAGTGCTCATCTTGCTCGCCGATGACATTCGCTTCTGGAACCACGCGGTAAAAACTATTTTGCGGCAACAGCCCCGACCACTAATTTCACCGAGTCATTCAAAATCAACTTTTATTTAACATGGGATTTTAAATTGTCTTCACATCAAAAGGAGTATTGCAACTGTGACCGAATGTCGCAACATTTTAGCGATAGAAATAAACACCGTGTAGTGTTCCTAACGAGTTATTTACAGCAAGCGATGGAGCGGCGGCCTCGCACCAGAAGCAGCCCACCACGCGGAGCGATGACGTCAGGCGGGGCGCCCGCAGCCGCTGGACACAAGCGGAGAGGAGAGACCTACGTCCAGCAGTGGACGGCCGTCGGCCCACACCGCGACGAATCAAAAAAAATTGAAGACTTAAAATGTATCCAAATCGAAATGGGGTGACTATAGGTTTGAAAAACGACAGAGACAATTGATCAATATGCGAAGGGCTCCGAGTCCGAGCCAACTGGAGCCATTTATCATACTTTGTTTGAGCGTCGGCCTCAGGATACGTCTGCCCGAGCATCCGTAAAGTATCCGCAATCGTCAGTTCGATATTTGAATTTGTACCAATTGTGCTTGAGCCTGTATCGATCACGACGGTACACGGTACTCGGTTATGAACACAGTTGGGAAGGTTTGAATGACATCGTTTAATTGGAAAACCCAGCTGAGCATGTACCGCGTCCTCGCACAGCTACACTAGCTACAAGACCCACAATAAATCCCTGATAACCCTGAATAAGGAACTAGAAACTCGTCGAACGTTCCAGTTTTTAACCTCGAACAAACTTGCGAATCGCTACCGGGATACAGGAAGGGGGCGAGCGGCACCCGTCTTCGACCTACGGACCTCCTTCGTCAGCGAGAGCGGCATCCGCGGCGTACTGCCTTTCCCTCTGTAAATTCGCTTTCTGGTCCAACTTGCTTAAAACTTCTGTCAGAAGCATCTCGTTCCCCATAAGATGGAGAAGGTAGTCCCTAGGTTTCAACGGGCTTCTGAAGGCTAGCGAATTCTGCGCTTCTCTATAGATCTTCATTAGAGGTGCGGAAATGCATTTTGCGTGCAATAAATTCGCTCTTCTTTGGCGGTTTATGCGACAACGACAAGCACCTTTCGAGAAACGTGTACTTTTAAAACTGTTTCAATATTATTCATTCGTAATTGCAGTTATCGGAGATCAATGTGACTTTGTAATACGCGCCAATTTTGGTGTAGGTTTGAACTCGATTTGTTGCGAACTGCTCAACATGCTGAACACGAGAGACCTTGCTCACAGTCCGCACCTGTGTGAGGAAGCCTTTTTGAAATGTTGTCGACTCAGGCCCACAGAGTGGCCGAAGCATTTGACCGCTTTTTATTCAATCAAATTAAAATGTCCCTGTTCGAGTGGGCTCACGGCGCCTTTGAGTCGTCCAACCTAGCCTCGTGTCGTTCATTTCCAGTTTACTACCGATAATTATATTGTAGAACTACTTCAAAACTAAAACCCTTTCGGTCTTTCGAGCTCTGTTCAGAAAAAAGTCACAGTCAACTCAGTCGTGTATATTTTCATCGTTCACAATATAATTATACTCTTTGTGAAGATCTTCGACTCGATTAAAAATGATTTCACCGCTCCCGACTGTTTTTGTCATTTATTACTGTTCGACGTATAGTACGCGGACTAGTTTTACTAATAGAGGGTTAAGTTCGAATCCCGAGAGCACAGATTTAGAAAAATGTGTCTGTTCCTTGTACGAAGAGCGAAGAGGTGGGAGTCTTCGGCTGCGGCTGCCGCCAGCCCTCCGGGGGACTCGTGCCGCCGACCGAATAATTTCGGAACGGTTAGATAGGCTTAGAGAAATTCATCAGACCTACCGTGTATCAAATCAAACCTTTGCGAAAGCACGACGCTAGTAAAATAGCCGAGACGAGCCATGCGCGCCGCCACATTGGCCTCGGTCGGCGCCTTTCGCTTTGCCCCGCCGCGGCCGGCCGTAATGCGACATGCGATACATGGACGGAAACATGTGAGGCGGAGGAAGAACTCGCTTGCGGTGCAGGACTGCAGTATCTGCTGCGCCTCGAAGCTGCGGCCGCAGAGCGAGGGAATCTGGGAAATTGAAGTTTTCCAAGTTTCCAAATAGACTTTCCCGTGAAAGTGGTCGGAATTAAAGCGCGGCGCCGTTTTTGTTACGGCCAGAGTACATTTCCAACGTTTGAAAATTGCCAGCGGCTTTTCAAAGGGTATTTTAATTTTAAACTCGAATAGCCGCTCGTAAAGCATACAACAATACGTGCCGGGTGTTTTGCACGTGGCATGGTAATTTGCAGACACAACAGGTAACTAGTATTTCGTCAGCACGGATGAGAATAGATCAGTCGAAGTGCTCAGGGACCGTGGACTGCGGCTCCGATCAGTCCGAAGCCGAAGACCTCAGGATGAACGAACGCGTTCTAGGAACTAGGACCTCGGTCGGTTCAGTAAGCGAATGTCTATCTGTAGCACCGTTCGTATTACAACTGTCTACTCGTTTTCACAAGTAGACCGAATAGTTAAATGACGAGTTCAAAGACGTCAACAACTTATCGAAACGATCAAAATACACAGTTAACTAAAATAAATATCGAAAAAAGGTGCAAAACAAAGTAATTTTTGTTCCGGTACGATGCTGTGTAGAAATCATAAGGGGGTCTCACCAGAATGGCGCGCTTCCATCATAGACTGTACCGTCACTTACAGTCAGGTGAAACCATAGTCAAGCGCTAAACTGTCAGCAAAAAAAAACTAACATTTTTAGTTGTTTTCCCAATAAATTCGCATTAGTATTATAATAGGCGGAACGAAAAATTCTGTCGTGCTCGCTGAACTTCGCACCGACTCGCCGACATCGATAAGACTGTCGCGGTGTAACAAAATAGGTCTGTCCCAAAGTCAACCCAGCAGGAATTCGGATCGAAATGTTCAATTAGGCTCGTCGTAGCAGAATCTCATTTGGTGGTTAGCGACGAGCGACGCAAAGGGACCCACGAATTCAACGGCACGGAATGTTTGCACGGGACTCGGGGCCACTTCAGCGACGCGAGTCAAATCGTCATCCACCTTCATCAAACGATAACTTAATAACCGACCATATTTCGTAAGAAAATTGTGTTTTCAGCTCCACCCTGAGTAATCATTTTGAAAGTTCTTTCACCGAGAACGCCGAAGACACAAAACGGAATTTAGTCATCTACTGAAGGCTGTCACTTCGCTTGCGGTGGAGCTGAAACATGTTTGGAGAGTAGTGAGAATCCGAGTACTAATTTTACACATAAGGCCGAGGCCGCTAATTTTTGAAGTTCGGCACACCCGCACCGACCGTGCTCTTCATCAGTCGTGCCGACCGCTGAGCCAACGTCTGCAGCGAGGGCGCGCGGACAGTGGACTGCTGTTGCATTTAAAGAACATCCGCGTAGCTGGGCCTCGCATGGGATATCGTTTTTGGCAACCGTTGGCCAGTTGTATTAAAAATATGGTAGTTTTTACCGCGTAGCGACATAAAACAGACGACAAGTCGCGGGGGAACGGTTCATTTGTGGCAATGTTCATATATCTGCAGCAAAGGGCACGCTCGCTGACTTGGCGCCCGCGTGCTCAGAGCGTGCAGTGAAACTCGCTGATACGCTGATGAAATTGGGATTATCGCACAAGAAGGCCGAGGCCGCTGTGACGCACACGAATGCCACATTTCGTAGGCCTCGCGAGGCCGAAACACGGCGTTGGCAGCCGCGCAGCGGTTGCGGTGCACTGCGAGGACGACCTTATTTATGGACACCCGATTAAATACCTATTATTGAGTGGTATTCCATATATACCTACATCGGCGCGTACAAGGCATACAGTTTCTTTCTCCGCGAGGCCACCTTTTATCCTGGAACCCTTTGTTGCTATCGAGCAGCGAAACGACTGGACCGATTGTGACAGCCGTTTCAGCGACACAAAACTGCACACATATGAAGTTATGCTTTTCCTGGAACCATTTATGTATCATTTTTGAAGTGAAACGTCGGATGGGAAGCTGAAGATGAAAGTGTAAATGTTTAAGTAAAGTTGTTCTTTTATTTCAAGCGCACCGGTGCAGAAAGACTTCTCGAGGCAAATTCTGAGGCGAGCTGGCTAATTTTATTGAGAGTATATTAGTGGTTTTTATTAGTGTATAATCTGTTGGTAAACCTAATAAATAAATACGAGTATATACACATCAGTGACCGATATTGTCATCTGGTGGTAAGCGACGATACAGGCTAATTCGGTAACCGTTCGACCGCCTCTACGCGGTGCTGCACGAGGACGACGAGTCTTTCTCCAGGGCATATCCGAGAATGACCTCCGGTTCCCGACGCGATGGTCGTGACCAGTCGGCGGCAACGTCCCTTCGCCGGTAGAGCGGCTTCGCTTTCACTTTAGTAAGCGACGTTCGCGGCATCACTTTCGGCTTCCATGAAAATTCCTCCATCCTGGAGATTACGGAGGGTGCACTTCGGGTATATTAGCCGTACATTATGTCTGCTCCGAGCGCACTAAAAGATTCCTCGCGGCCATTACGTTAAAGCGCGGCCGAAGCGCTGAAAGCTTTTAAGAAAGTTGCACTCGTAAGAACTCTGCGTGGATTTGTCTGTCCCTTTCTTTGGCCCGCCGACACGCCGACACGCCGACACGCCGACACGCCGACACCGACACGACGACGCCTACCGATCTTTATTTTGTGCCGTTCAGTAGACGAATGCGGTTCGTCGCCACTCAAATGGCTCCGAACGACGTTCTGCGGGAGAAAAGACTTGTGTTGCGACACTGGTATATAGTAGTATATGTTCCGTACTGATAAAAAAGTTTTCAGCCCAATTGTATCAATATATGAAGCGCCGAAGGCCCCGAGAGATACGTTTAAAATGGAAATATCGCTCTTCGGACGTGTCGCGCGATTCCCTCTGTGGACTAGACGAAGGAGCTAGGTTTGAAGCCAGCTCGTTAAGAAGCAGGAGTTCGGCTCCCCCGCGCCGCATGATTAACGTCACCAAGATGCGCAGCGTTTTCATGATAATTCGTTTGAAAGTTAGGTAGTTTTCATTATACAATGTGTGGCACTTTAATTTACCACTCGTCAATTAATCGCTTAATCTCTTACTTTTCAGAAAATAAAAATATTTCATATATTCTCTTGTCTAAATTATAAATTCAAAAACAATATTTAACTAATAATTTCTAATACTGACAAAACACACGAGGCATTTTAATTTAAGTCGTTGGAGCTTTCAATAATTTAACGACAATTAAATTCATTAATTTGCCAACATATACGAGTATAGGTAACACGCCATCGGTGTTCAGTCATCCTCTGCTTAGTTGCATAATGTTTGTGACTGGCAATGCTACGCCGCCATCGGAGCACCAATCGGGGCGTCCGGCTGCGCCTGATTGGCCGACTGGCTGGCGACAGTCGCGCCTGATTGGCCGACTAGCTGGCGACAGTCGCGCCACTCGCGCCACTCGCGACTGTCTCGACTGACAGGCGGAAGACGTTCGTCAGAGGCCTTTTTGAGTCGAAGGCAAACTGATACGCAATTAACTGATATTTATATATCGCTTCTCTGCCGAAACCCGTTTGAAAATCTTGTGGTGCCAGTGACGTTCGCGACATCCGAATACCAACGGAAAGGTGGACGTTCCAGAGTATCGGTGAGTGCTTTAGTTAGTTGCAGGCTTTGTTCAGCTTAGGTTAAATGAGCACGTTTCTTAACGAACTGGCTTTAAACTACATCGATTATATCATTCGAGTAGCCGACACTCGGAGAAAAAATCGGCGATGCGCCACCCTCGGGGTCGGGGAGCGGCGGCGGAACATTCACAAAGGAATGGCGACTGTGACGACTTCCATGACACCCTGCACTTCCCCATGGGATTTCGTAAACATTCTGTATCATTACACCAGTCGAGTTGCAGCCGAAGAATTAGAAAAAAAAACAAAATCTACTCAAATTTTTATTTGAAATAAAATAATATTAATTACAATTACATCGATACTGAAATGATCCTACTCTGCCCGGCGTACAATCTTTCTTCTGGGTCGTTCGTTGACGTTCATCTCATCTCGTGCCGCGGACGAAGCTTAAACATATACTCGTGTTTACGATTCGAAAGGGAGTTCTCAAATCTAGATTGGTTCTTCGTTTCGTAATCGCCGACTTGGTGCCTCGTGTGGTGCCGATGCAAAGGAGCCAGCCTTTCACCTTCGGCTAGACGCCATAACACACCATGCGATGCGAAATTCTTGGCCAGCAAACGAAAGTGCGTTTCTCATGCCGACAGGACCCGCCGCAGAAGTCGCCCATCACTCGGATCGCGGTTTCGTTGTTACACGATACTGTTTATTTCAGACGTTTTACAATTTGTTGATTGTATTGAAACCAAACGGACTCTTTCCTTTTATCCTGCAGCCACTGTATGATCATTTTGGAGCACTCGTCCGTGCGTTATGCGCTTACCGACTCATTTTGCGATTCATTTTTATATTATAGATTGTACCCCGACGTGGGACGTATCAGCTATTTAAAGCCGGCAGGCGGGAAATGTAATAGATAACATCTTTCAAGGTATCGCCGCTAAGATACAGCCGGTGTGCCGTTCTATGAAAATCTATACTCGTATTGGCTTTCTTCTTCTTCTTCTCCGGCCCGATGACATCGGTTCAACGGGACCAAACCGCGGAGCGAGCCGTTCCGTTTGAGGACGACACTGAATGCGTTTGCAGCCTCCGGAACTATACTCGTATCGGTGGGACGTACATTAATGTTTCACCGGGCAACCGAGCTGCTGAATAAGTCAAAAGTCAACACAAACCGAATCGGAATCACTAATTAGTCCGCGCCGTGCAAACACTAATCACAAAGCCCCTCCCCTTCCCCCCTCCCCTCCTGATGAAACATGCATGCGAGTGACGCAGCGTGAGCGGCTTGTATGGCAACAGCGGGTTTTTATTGAACCGGTTGCTGTTCGTTACGTTGCAACTTACAAGGTACGGATACAAATATTTACATCAAAAGAACTGGAAATAACTGCAAGCACTTATTGCATCTAGGTATGTTTTGTACGTGAATATACGTTGACGTCGTTGCCCATCACGAGAGCATTCATCGAAGCTGCCGACTTCGATTTCGACCGGACAGCGATTCGAGATTCTTCGAGGGCCCTGCAGAAATTATGCAAATGAGACGAGCGACGACAGACTTCGTTAGCGAAAGTGACGCGGAGGGAGCTTTGCGACGAGATGAAAAATCAATCAGCGGACACCACTCGCTCGGCCACAATCAACGCGTCGAATCCATCGAGCAGAGGTTTCATGTTTTTTTATTTCTTTGTTTTTTTTCTCATACAAAGTTACATTACTAGTCGAGTAGTACTCGTCGTCCGTGACTAAAATCAGTCGCGGTCGAGCGCCAGAGTAGCTGCGGAAGCGTAGTGATTCCGGACTCGATTCCTGACAAATGTAATGTTTAACATGTCTGATGCCGGATCGGTGGCTCGCGTTTCGGTACGATTGCATCGCAGACTGCATTTCGATTTACCGGTAGATGAGATCACAATCGTGAGCGAAGCTGTCGCCTCTAAAGAGCATAAACCCCATGCACTTCCACAAAGCGACCGCCGAGAGGATCGACTGTGTGCCGACGGCGTTAGCCTAAAAGCCATTGGGCGATCGATCTTTTGCGAGCCACGTCGCATGGAAACCATCGAGAGATGATTCTAATATCGGTTTGGACTCTTGTCCCTGTGTGCTGAAGCATGCACGCATATACATTTTACAAATATACAACAGCGGTCCATTTATGTTTCATTAACATTTGATGGCGATTCAAATGACTAAATTAGATCGATTTAAAGATGACTGTGAGTACATCGACGCGTGTCGGCCCAGTCTTCGGAGATGTCGCGCGAAGCGGACTTAACGAGCACTCCGTTGTAATATTTTCTATATCTTACGTCGAGTGGAGCGAAACGGAAATCGCCGCATCCAAAAAGGGCGGAGAGGCGGCCGCAGTCACGGCTCGGTCGCGGTCGGGTGCCGCAGCCAGCGCTGCAGCAGCTCCAGCAGCAGCGCAGCCGGCAGCGGGCACGCGAAGTGCGCGCCGCACTGCGCCGGCGTCGCCAGCGCGCGCCCGCGCTCGTGCGCCGCCGAGAAGCGCGCGCGCGCCGCCTCGTCGCCCGCCGCACAGCGCAGCCTGCGACACGCGGGCCGTTACTGCGAGTCGCTAAAAAGCGCCCTGGGTCGTATGGGTATAGTCATTTTCCAGAACTGATGTTGCATGGCGCGGCCGCGTGCTCCCCCGACGTCACGGGCGCGTGGCCGTAGAGTTCTTTTACTTCACCCCGACGCTAATGTGCCGCAACAACCACCGAGCCGTTTAAAGGCAGATTTGAGTTAATCACTCGGGCGTTTTGGATGTCGAGACGTAAAAACGGAAAAGGCTTTTGAGCGAGTACAGCCATAGTCGCTCACCGGAAGAACCGTGAACGCGACGCGAGACGTCCATAAAAGGGTCACGCGACAAGGCGGCGAGAAAGTGCCATTTCCCCGGAATGGCACCGGTTTGCGAAAACGACTTCGTTTGGCGTTAGTTTCTCGTTCTGCCGCTGAACTGCGATGTTGTAATCGCGAAAGTGGTTTTCGCACTACGTAACACAACATAACGATTTATATGAAATTACCGAAAGCAGCTCAAAGTCATACGCCTTAAACGACGGCAAAACTCAGCCGCAGTGAAGTGCGGCCTCCGCCGGGGCAGCGACGCATGCGCGAGGAAGGGGGGGGGGCGGGGTGCTCCTAGCGGGTCGCTGGAAATGCTGCTTTGCTGGGCTGCACGTGTCCGCTAGGAACGACCCTGGCCAGGTAGCTGCGGTCACGGCGAAATTATGAAACTGCAATGGCCTAATTTTCCCCTGCCGGGGAGCGAACCCTGAACCTGTATAGTCTTCTGGACAATATGAATTTGGTTGAATCTGTTGTTAATGCGGGCTGCTATTCAATTCGCCGGTTATTAATTCCCGGGAGGGAGTCCTCAGTCGAAAAGGACTTGTATTTCGTGTTCGCTATTGCACATCTTGCCACGTCATTCGTAGTACTTATTAACTTCGGTCGTCGCTGAGAAATATGTGAATATAATTTGTTAAGCTTATTGTAGTCCTTGAGCTTTCTCGGTCAAATAAGCGACCTGTTGCGGTGAGCGGGGTCAGGGGCGCGCCAGGTCGCCGATCAGACGCACATGCCGCCGTCAATGCTGGTAGCCAATTAAACCCGATTAAGACGGAACACGAGCGGCACGAAAGGGATGAGCGGAGCTTCTGAATATTCACAATTGTGGCACCTCCCTGACGTATTACGTGTGTTGGACCTAAATGTGACTGGAAGCGTACCGGTGCGCCGATAAACTCTAGACCGATGAATCTCCGTTGGCCGCCGGCACGCGTCGCGACACTTTCATTGATATTTACGCGTTTATGGCTTCATCAATTATTCATAGAATAAATCGAAACGAGCTCCCAAAACTGAAACCGTGAAATATTTACGACGAAGCCTCAAGCGACAGAGTCCGGGGGCGAACTTCGGCACCGACGCCCGCGCACGGTTCGATTGGGACGATCGACCGATGGCCAGATGCTTCGGCGCCAGATACGTTCGGAGTCATCGGAATAGAGAATACGTCGCCTTGTTTCCGAGTACGGGTTGGGCTTCCATCCTTTCGGTACGAACCGTAACAGTACGAGGCCGGTGGACTGCCCCCGCTGTCTAATTACAAGTATGTGCAATTGTTCTTACAAATCGCCGCCGTCTCTTTTCTGTCCGTCCGCTTTTAGAAGGATGTTTCCGAACATATATCGTGCAAAGACTTCCCCTCTGAAAATGTTGTCAGATTATCCACGTCCAGCTACCGAAACTCCTGTGAGGTGCATCGTCTAAGAATTGGCCGAGTATGTCTGAGGTTTAGCTGCGTCGCCGTTTTGTGTCTACTCATTGAGGCGATACGACTGAATAACGAGAATCAAAAAGGAAATGGGATATATTGGCTCGTTTCTGACAATTTCTACAGAAAAATAGATGCATGGACCTCCTTCGATGGCGAATGTACGACGGTTTATAAAGCAATACGTGAAAAGGGAGTAAATTCGAGCTGTCGATTCGCGCAGCGGTCGCGGATCCATCGTTCGGGCTTGGCCGCCTCGGAGTGCATTCGCCGGAATGCGGACGAGTGGAACGCGACGAGCACTCACGTGAGCAGCTCCGCCAGGCCGCGGCGCAGCGCCGAGTCGGGCCGCGCGCCCACCGCGCAGTACAGCAGCCGCGCGCACTGCGCCGCGTCCGCGCGCAGGATGGCCGCCCAGCGCACCGCGCCCTGCACCACCACCGCACTGAGCACCGGCACCGCCGGGGCGGCTCGCGCGGATGTAGAAGCCGAACCCACGCGGCGATCGGCCCGCAGGTCCCGCTTGAACAGGGCGCGCAGCAGCTTGGGCGCGGTGATGGCCTGGTAGTCCTGCGCCAGCAGGTGCAGCGAGTACAGCGCGCCTACCAGCAGCCCCAGCAGCACCAGCAGCCTGCGGGCGGGCAAAATCAGCGCGCAGTAGGGACGGATGTGAGATCGCGACGCGAGGTTCGCGTACGACGCGCACTCACTTGACGCCCATGATGCGAGCATGTCGCCCGCCACGCCCGCGACGAGTCGAACGGCGCACTGCGGGCTGCGAGCGGCCCGGGGCTTTAAATGGTCGGGTCGTGCGCTTCGCACGAACCCCACGAGAAGGCGCCGCTCCGTCGCCACTCCGCGCCCCGCCACCGCACCGGCGCGGGCGGCGGCATACGAAACACTACATGGGGCCATAATCCATAACTGCTTTTTTGCATTTCAAAAGTTAATAAAAGTGTCGGCGATAATCAAACCATATCGTTCACATCTCTGTATTGATCCTTAGTCTGTGAAATAATAATAATTAGAGACCGTTGCAATACTTATGAAATGCTACTTGAATTGTTAAAATGGGACATCCCATTAAAAATAGAAACGAATTGAAAAACGTCAATGTACCGAAAAGAATGTCTCCCGAGGCGAACTGCGAAGTTCACGGTGTTTTATTTTCAACAGAATATAATAATCAAGCTAAAAATTATAAAACGTGTATCTAATAGCCTGAAAGGAGAAAGTTAAAAACTAAGCGAAGTAAAACTATAAAGTTAACGAAAATCAATGTATAGTCCGACTCAATACTTTCCACAGCCACGAGATCGGTACCTCCGCGAGTGAAACCGCGGGGCATCGCTAGTCATATTTTATTGAAAAACATTTTTAGGGTTTCCACCGACCGAAGCGAAAGCGTAATCGCGAACTGCGCCGACGAATATCTCCACGTTTCCCCGAGATCGGGATCCCCGATCGGAGACGGCGCCGCGCGTGGTTTCGCGACGGCTGCCGCTTCGCTGGACGCGTTTTGGTCGCGCGACCTCGTGTCTCCATTAGCCTACGCCGAGCGAGACCCTCAAAAGGGGCCCGCTGAGCGTGGGCGGGTCCGGCGTTCCTGCTCGCTCCGGTGGCGAGCAAAAACGTTCGATCTGTTCGTGCGATCCTCTCGCGCACACGAACACGAGGGCGTGTCCATAATTCCCTCGCGGCGCGGCTCTAAATAGGAACTTTATCGAACAGTGCATTAACATAATGGTATGTAGACTCCCGCCGCATATCTCGCCACTTAACATATACTCGGAAGTAGCGCTCTCGAATATTTAGTTCGCTCGCCGGAACGAAGCGGAGCAGATAACGCTCGTCGGGGAACTTTTTCCTTCGAACTTAAGTTTAGACCGATTTGGCGAGGATTCGGCGTTCGCACGACTCGAGCACCGCCGCCCGGGACGAAAGAACTTTCATTAAAAAGTCTCAAGACGTGACGGTAGTAGTATAGTAGACATAGGCGATATTACGTACTCTATATTAAGAGAAATCTTGAAAAAACACAGACCGACTACAATAATTTGTTCCTATCGTTTCCTGAGAGGATCCGAAACGGTGTTCGACCGCGAAGGAGCCGCGAGACTGGAGACTGGAGACGGGAGACGGGAGCGCACACTTCCAGTGGGAACGACGCGAGGAGTGCGCCGACCGCACATTCGAAAGTTGCTCTGTTGCGATCTGTCACTCCACTAAGATATCGCCGACACCACGACACAACGAATATTCACGGAACAACAAATCGGGACCAGTTCTAATGCAATCTTCTTGGTCTTCGATGTTTTGTGATTGGGAGTATTCATTTAACGATCCTTTTTACACCGATATTTCATTTTTTAGGAACTGAGGCGTGTCATGAGAAAGATCAGCCCGATCTGAGCCCGGAGAGTTGCATTTCAGTCCTGAATAGCATGAGCAACATCGTTTACGCGCCGATCGAGTGCAGAGTAAAGTGCGACCATCGGCCATGAATGTTTACTCTCTCACCTTCTGAAAAGCGTAGAACTAATTCACAGTACTTTTTCTCATGGAAATATTCGTTTTTAATAACTACTGCTAACGTCGATCGCCCTAAAGGATGAAGAAACAATGGCAGCTGACCGGTCCCGCCGAAGAAGCGGCCGCCCTTCGCCCCTCGGCCTGCGCTCTTTTCCAAGCGACGACCATAAACACTACTCGGGTATACTTCACGGTCGCTATTGAGAGTGCAGCGAATCTGTTTAACTTTAGAATCTACTGGGAAAGTTGTTTTTAAACATCGCAGCCACTCCAACAGGTCGATATATCCTGGTCGCCTGGGCCGTGCCCGATCAACCGACAAATATGACCCATTGCTGGTGCACGAAGAGTTACTTTACGAAGCGGACCTCACAAACTCTTCCAATTTATGTATAGTCTCCTCCACTTGCGTCACGGACGTCATTGCGACAGTAACGTCTCCTACGTTTTTAGTATAATCTAAGTGTTAATCCGCGCAGTTTCGAAGTAAAGTGGTTGATAAAGTGTATGTAGCAGTGCAACACAAAATCAAGTGTAATATTCCAAGGGATTTATACCTTCAAAGGTGTTAAACTGGTAATTATTAATATTGAATGTTTGACAGTTACATATTACTTTTTGTTAAACCTACCTACATGAAAAATTTGTGACACCTAGTGGCAAAATACTGACAGCCGTTTGTACCAGTACAGGGCCGTATTCTATTGAAAATCAGTTTCATATTATAATTGCAAAACAACGTGCAGTTAAATACAGGGCCGTAGCCAGAGAACAATTCAAGTTTATGTCAGTATTCTTTTGCCCGCCGCGCGCGTTATTCTTGCCTCGAGATAAACCAATATTAGTAATTATTTTTGGTAACTGACGAATAACATGGCGAAATGCAGAGCGTGTGGAAAGTTTCT